>VXCM01003394.1:0-55935 GCA_014773175.1 Lucifuga dentata
AGGGAGAAGCACCTGTAATTTCATTATATGTTACGTATAATGACAATAAAGCTATTCTATTCTTCTGAAACAGAGGTTTTATCCTTTGGGAAATGGTTGTCAGTAACGTAACATGCAGGAAAATTTAATATATTATCCTCAAACATGCAAAATGGCTGGTATGGTCCTTTAAGGGTTTCAACTGTAAAGATTTTAGAATGCCTTTAAGGCTCCTATGAGTCATTTGTTTTACTTTTTGGAACTAAATCATGTTCTCCACAAGTTTAGTTAGAGGCAAGAATCCATCAAATCCTCTACAGTATATCCTTGCAATGACGGTAATGACCGGGAATTATTACAAACATGCTAGTTTCAATAGCATAACTCTTAGATGACTCCAAAACAGATCCACACCACTTATAGTTAAAGGAGTCATCATAGGGAAAACATACGCTAATGTAAATATGAGAGTTATCAGAGGAGCTTAACCACTTCCAGATCAGACGTCCAGGAGAGGGGCTGTGGTTTGGAGCTGTGCCAGCCTCTCCACTGGAGAATCTGGAGCTCCAGACCAAGAGTNGAGGGGCTGTGGTTTGGAGCTGTGCCAGCCTCTCCACTGGAGAATCTGGAGCTCCAGACCAAGAGTAAATCTTATGGGTGGCCAGGTAAACATCCAACCAGAAAGGATAAGGGCATTTTTTAGAACTCAATTGCTGGGTTTGTTTATTGTTGTTTAAATAAAAAGAAAATTTGGTGTGCAAAAACATGGAGAAAAAAGTGAAGACTGATCAGACAGAAAGCAACAGCACATCTAAGCTACCATGACATCTGAATCTTTGTAAGTGAACTTTAGTATTATCACAATAATTCATCTGTCTGCCCCACTGTAGACTGTACTTCCAGTTTTGGACAACCACAAAAGTCAGTGTGGTAAGACTGCAGTTGTCCTAGACTAGTTTCATCACTGTGTTTTATCCTTACATAAAGACATATTCAGATAGAAAGCCTCATAGAATGAACCACAGCCAGAAAGCGAGAGGCTGACAGACAAAAAGAAACAGTGAGATTAGCGTAAGAGCGTGACAAAGTGAGTGAGACAAAGTGAAAGACAAGAAACAGACCACTCACTAAGATATACACATTGAGATTTTGTTCCATTTGCCATTCCTGATCCCAGCAGAAAAGCTGACAGCCCCGAGATGTTGCTCATGTATCATCACCTAAAGGGTATTATCTTGCTGGTTGCAAGTAAAGGATTAGCACATAGTGTTTGTGAGGGGATGCAGCCTGCAGGCATGGGAACAGCATCTCCAAATCTACCTCAAATCCCATAATTGGGGCATGAAGTGGGACAAGGTCGTATTCTGTAATGTATAACAGTAGGAAATAAGTTCAAGAGGTTTTCCATATGGCTCTTACATGGTAGCTTTTAGTGTTTTTGATGGTGATCTCGTTTCTCAGGGACTCATGTCACAGCCTGGGGTACAAAAGGACTAATATAACCATTAACCTTAAGGTTGGGGAGGAAATACACCCAAAGTCACATATTGTTGAGGGCAGAAAAGGTTCTCCTTCCCATGTGCCTCTCTCATACACACACATACAGTATGTACACACTCTTATACACACTGACATAAAAATAAAAGAACATAGGTTCTCATGTGAACCATATTTCAAAGCACATCTGTTGCTGCCTTCAGTAATTGAGAAGTAATACATTTTTTTTTTTCAGTAATTGAGAACTGTAGGGTCACTTAAAATGGAACACTCAGCAGCCAATCTAAATTGGGTAAAATACTGTGCACTCTAAAACCCTCCAGTAAAATTTCACTTGAAACAGTTTATGGAAGGCCTCATGTGATACAGGGCACAAAGTGAAGACAGACGGCTAAGGCCTCCCTGCATCAACTCAGGGTCAACCTGCACCAGTCAACAACATTCCCTCTCAGGTCTTGCACATATAATTTATTTGGAAAGTGAGGTAATGGCATTCATTAGAGCCTACATATGTTTTAGAGGCTTTTTTCAGCTCAGTCCCATGGCTCCTCCATGGCTTCAAAAGGTCTTCTACTCTGTAAGTGCTTAATCCCTCTCATATGTGCACTGCTGCAGCACAGTCCAACGAGGCCTGCTTGGTGCCTTCACTATGCACAGAATGCAAATATTAACATTAAGGGGCTTCTGAGAGGGAGGCAGTTGTGTGCAAATACAGATTTTACAGAAGAGAAACATTTTGTCTAGAGTAATGAAACATGAATAGAAGCATAACAAGTAAAAAGAGACATATTAAACAGAGCATTTTTGCAGGTAATTGGTTTGTTTAAAAACACACACAGCTGGTTTACTTGCAGGGCCACTGTAGTTTGCACCATTGATTGTGCAATTGATGGATAAACACCAAAATCATTTTGGATTAACATTCATGATAACTTAAAGCATACTTATTATACAGATTTCTAGGTTCTTGTTTTCACTTGAGGGGTCTATTTTTAAAAGTTTGCATTGCTTTAATGTGCAAAAAAAAATCTACTTTCACTTGCTGCAGCACACCTGTGCACACTGGTGGAAAACGGGACATTTTTAAGTTCTGTACTAGCCTCCCTTTCCAAACAGCCTGCTCTGTCCCTTGCTGCAGCACAGCTGTGAACACAGAATGAAAACAGGCCATTTTAGGTACTGTATTTAGCTTCTAAAGACCCCCTTCCAAAAAAAGCCTTGCTCTGCTGATGATTGGCCAGGTGGTTCATGCCTGATCTGGCAACACCCAAAGACTGCGAAACACAGATGCTAGCCAAACACTGGCTTGCTATCCTCCAACTTTGTGGATGTGCCTTGTCATGTTGATGTAAACATTTTACAAAAGTTAAGGACTAATCAAAGACGAAGCTTTTAGGGCAGTCCAGGACCTATGGGCTTGTCTGCAAAAAGTCTACTCTGTGCTGATTGACCATATTTAACATGCTGGGTGCTAGCCAAACATTTGTTAATCTTGTGCTCCCTGAGCGAGTCTAAGCAGGTGTGTTACATGTTGACATCAAGAAGTTACTAAAGCACAAAATACATATGAAGCTTTCAGGGCATTTCAGGACCTATAGATCTGTCTTACTGGATGCGTTTCTTATGGTGTGAACATCATGTTTTTCAGCTTTGAAAATATTCAACACGTACTCCCCACGACATTACAGTGTAGAAATGAGGGAACGTCTCCTTTAAGTTCTTATGCTTTGATAACATGCACCATAAGAATGATTCTTTGGTTTCAACAAATATCAAGCGCATTTTTGCACAAACAAATGTACAACCCAAATAAGGTCACTTCCACAGAGGATCACTGATAAAAGGTTCTGCTTTTCTATGGCAGAGTTCTGCCAGTGTCACAATAAAAATGCTTTTTGGTGGTGAGAGTCTCCTAGCATGTCTCTTAGCATTAAAAGTGGGTCAGGATATCAGCAAGACATCAGAAAGTGCCTCCTGTTATTTTTCCATGCACACCCACCCTATAATGAAGTTGTTACATTGGATCATTTCATTTGCGTAACAGAGTCAGCATTGTTCCATTGTCTTAGAAGTGTGCATTAACCTTTATTCAAGCTATTAAAGGACATTTAATGTCTCCATCACTGATCTGAGGCTAATAAAAGCACACTCAGACTCTATGTTACAGAGGGATTTAATGAAAAGGTATTTTTCCACAGCAGGAAGGCTTTTAATTAATGTGAGCACTGTGTATTAAAAGTGTGGAAGAAACTCACTTGCGGTCCATTTTTTCCGACATTTCCCAGGTCGCCCTTCTCTCCCTGCGAACAGAAAACATTAAGCAGCGAGTTGATTAGCTTCCTGAGATTAAAGCACTTTCTGTCACCACATTGTCTTGCTACTGGCAGACTTCACAGGATATTAGATAAACAAATGTAAAAAGGAACACACACGGACTAAAATTTGTGTTCCTTCTCATTATGGTTTGTAATTATATATAATGATAGTTCAGGAAGTATCCATTTTCTCCCTTAATTAAGAAAAACAACAACTTTACAACATAGTCATTTTACTCCTATGATCAGTGGGTCAAATTAGTCCCAAACACAAGGACTTTCACTAGAGACAATAATTTAGAACAATAAAATAATCATACAGATGATCCCATGATTGTGGCATCACATTTGTGGTGGATCCAAATGCCAGTTATAGCCAATAAACTAAAATGAGGAATTGGTCTGGAATTCTGTGGCTTTCTGAAAAACCGAGAATGCAAACTGTGCCAAAGTCAAAACACATACAACGTGTACATTATTGCAGAAGCAATTAGGACAACTTTTTGTTTGTATCAAGGCTGATAAATTATTAAAAGTTGAGAAATTAAGAGGAATGAAAGTAAATCTCATCTACTCATTGTAATTTCTTCTTTCCTTTGACTTTAGGACGCATGAAACAAAGTACAATTTCTTAAGAACGGAATGAAAAAAAAAAAATTTATATTTTGGATAAGACACATTATAAATTGGACATAGAAACTAGTGCAGAATAAAACTAAACTGACAGGTCAATTCCCCATGCTCTAGCAGTTCTTGTTCCTGCTTTGACCCCCATTGATAGCCAGGGAGGGGTAAAAGCCACATGCCACCCTGTGACATCTTGTTATCTCTTTTCATCTGCAGGAGTTGGGAAGTTGGAGCACATAGAAGACTTGTGGTATCCCCACAGATCCTACTCCCCTCCATCCAGGCACCCTGACAGATTAGGAGTTCCAACTGCAGTGATAAGGACTAGATCCCTAGAAACAAGGACTAGATCCTATGAAACGAGGACTAGATCTCTAAAAATAGCAACTAGATTCTTTGAAACAAGTACCAGTTCTCTAGAAACAAGAACTAATTCCCTTCAAACAAGGACTAGAAATAAGAACAAGAAATAAGACTAGAAATAAGAACAAGATACATAGAAACAAGGATTATTTCTCTAGAAACAAGGACTAGATCCCGTGAAAAAAGGGCTAGATTCCCAGAAATGGACTAGACTCCTAGAAACAAGGCCTAGATACCTAGAAATAAGGACTACATCCATAGAAATAAGGACAAGATACATAGAAACAAGGATTAGATCTCTGGAAACAAAGACTAGATCCTGTGAAACAAGGGCTAGATTCCTAGAAATGGACTAGACTCCTAGAAAAAAGGACTAGATTACTAGAACCAAGGACTCGATGCCTAGAAACAAAGACTAGATTCCTAGAAACAATGTTCTCTAGAAACTAGGAATAGATTCTTGAAACAAAGGTTGGATCCCTTGAGACAAGGGCTAGATCCTTAGAAACAAGGACTGTAACCCTAGAAACACGGACTAGATCCCTACAAACAAGGGCTGGATCCCTAGAAACAACAGATGTCTCTACTGCCTTCTCAACTGCTGACTTTTCCAACTGTGTCTGTAGGACACACAACCAAGCTGAAGGTTCTGCTACTGTGGAGTGAATTCGGGCTGTTGCTATGGTGAGCGACTGTTTTATCCTAGTGCCACCCATACACCTCCAAAATTCTGCAATAACTTTCTGAGATGTAGTAAGAAAGAAGTCCTTTACATGCACAATCCCAATCCTATCTGTATCTTCTATAAGACATACATCAAAAATTGAACCTTGACATAAACTAGCCTGGAATAACCAAATGTTTTTAAATTACTTTTGAACATGGGTGGGATGATAGTCAGCTCATGATTCAGTTTAATACATACATGGTTCAGAGTCTAATACACTTTTAAAATACTTTAAAATTAAATACAGTATTTATTCTTATTTATGCAAAAAAAATAAATAAATAAAAATCTGCAAAATCTGTGTTTTAGAATATCAGTATGTCAACATGAAAGTTAGAGTCTACCCCCAACAGCACAGTCCCACACGAGTCTGTAAGAGGGTACCGAGTAACTTAAACTTAAAATTAGCCAAAACTGAAAAAAAAATTATAAATGTACTCATAATATATATTATAAATAGACTCACCGCTGGACCATCAGGGCCAGGTTCACCAATGTACCCCTTCCTTCCAGATCTTCCCTGCAAAGACATACACAAATATGCAATAATCAAAACAATGCCAAAGCTCAGAAGTATGTTTGTCATATATCCAAGCTGCTGCCTGATAGAACATCTAAGCAAGTTGCATCACCACCTGCAAGAAGTTAAGTATCTGGGGGTGTGTGTGTGTGTGTGTGTGTGTGAAATCTTTGAATTCTTACAGTAGGGCCAGCACTGCCAGGTGGGCCAAGTGGTCCTTCTTCACCCTGCAGAAACACAGCAGTTCATCATACACATGCATTAGCAAACACACCACAATACACACACACACACACACACACACACACACACACACACANCACACACACACCACACACACACACACACACAGCAGAGCCCAACAGTCAAGTAAATACAGCTGGCACACCATCTCAGCCAAACAATATGTACACGTGCACACAATCTCAGTACATCTGCAAGTCTTTTAACTCTCGGGAACACAACAGTCAAGCATCGTCTACTCCTCAACAGTCATGTAGCAATACTGCAATGCTTACAAACCATCTTATCTTCCTTTATCAGGATAAATTACCTATTTTTTTAATAAACCTCATCTTGTAAACTTCTTATATCACCTTTAAGTACAAGTGAAAATGTGTACTGGAACATCCTACTCAAGTATAAGTTCTGCTACTTGACTGAGTAACATCAATGTCACTTGCATTGAAATCAAGTACTATAGCAGATAATCACAGATGCCACATCTTTACATGTGATGTGATCATGGTGAATATGATCAATATTGCGTCCTGACTTTAACTATTTCCATCTGAAAATGCCTCTCAAACACCACTGATTGCCGTCTGAACCTGTAAACATCTTTTCTTCATTAGAGACCTCTCTCTGAGAATGCCTAATAGAAAAAAATTTAGGTTTAAAGCAAACAGAAAAAAAGAATTTTGCATCATAACAGCATTGTAGATTAGACCTTCCAAACTAGAAAAATAAAAAAAATAAATTAAATTAAAATGTACTTTAAAATGTGAAAGTACATGAAATTAATGGTGAAATGTGACAGAGAAGGAATTTAGTTACTCAAGTAAAACTGCAGTATCATTATGCTAAAGTCATTTAGCATAATGCTACTACCATTTCAAGACAGCCATTTTAAGTACTTTTAAGCAGAAAATATAGAAATATTAATATAAAATATAGAAATATTACCAGTAGTATCAGTAAAATATGTTAAATGTTTTAATCTATCCACTGTCAGCTAGTTAAAAGTAACAATGCATCATGTTTAACTTATTTATTGTAAATGTTGCATTTTGCAATGTAGGAAAAGCTATTATATGAAGGTGCAATATGCAAATATGCAGGAAAATGTATTCTTCCTTTTGCTTCATTGCAAAATAAAAGAATCACAAAATCTAGCACTTCAAAACTGTACTTGAGTAAATGTACTTAGTTACTTCAAGCATTGCATCAAACTGCTTCTCCTATATAAATGAACATGCTTTAACTTTTGCTGCAGTGATTCCATGCCAGGAAAATATGTGAGACAAGGACAAGTTTTTGGTCCAACTGTACACCTCAGTGAGGGTTTACATGATCAATGCATCAACAGTCAGCATAATAGAAATGTGTGCACTTTGTACACCTGCCAAAGGCTTCTGTTCCATTTTTTCCAGGCTTGGAAAACTTTCAGCCGTGTTTTTATAAGACTGCAGAGGTGAATCATGACTTCATCCTGTGGAACATGCCCTGAGACACACTCACAGAGAGAAAAAACTTCCACAAGGAATCTAACCTGCAACTATCTGAGATATGACAGAATGTTAAATGTGCTCAGAGAGTTAATGTGTTCCGACATGTTTCAATGGAAATCCCATGCTGCTTCCCATATTTTCCACACTACTGTTTCTTTGATTGATCGAGCTGAGAACTATACAAACAAGTAGAAGGAAGATCATTTAGAAAGACACTCACCTGTATTCCTTTTGGTCCCAGTGGGCCTTGCGGACCTCTGGCACCTTGCAGACCCTGACACATCACAAAACAAATTAATAAGATGGAGAGACAGGCAGACAGGCAGACAGACAGACAGAAGACGCTGTTCTACCTTTGGTCCAGGTGGACCGTTGGGCCCTGGTACTCCAATGTCCCCTGGAAACCCCTTTAAAACAGAAGGAGATAGTTATTTAATGAGTCATATGACTAATTGGTTGAGTTTAATCCCACATATTAAATCATCTCTGTATTTTACAGGAGCTGCAGCAGCTCCTCTTTGAAAAACACAGAGGGCTTCTTTTATAAATCTGTAACACACAGAGAGACAGGTGGACTTACAGAAAACCGATGTAAAGAAAGTGAAAAATTGCTCCTGATCCGATGGCAGGCGTACCTTCAGGCCATGACACAATCACTCATTTTAGACATTACATTGCTCGCTGTGGCCTGTGTGACCTGTGGCCACATTGTGCTCCTGAATGCAGTGCATGTTGAACAATTTCCATGCGTTTAGCATACTTTAGCAATGTAGCATAACAATAACCTCTTTCAGGACATGTGAGGCTCTTAGAAATGAAAAACCCAGACAAGCTGGAGGGAGATGCCAGAACAGGAAAGGCAGAGAAAGGATTTGGTGCTAGTGTCCATAACAATTTAGTTATCTCCATGCCTTCCACTCAAAATTATTCCATTTCAGTTTTGACTTTAATTCCAGACCAAGATCAAGACCAAGCTGTATCTTACCCATCTTACATCCATCCATCCATCCTACAACAAGACTATAGGGCCCTACAGGTTTCAGTGTTCCATATATCTTACAAATTTGATGGTAATATGTAATTTGATATAAAAGTTACTGTTTCATTCATTTGGGATAAAAGTCATTTTTGAATTGCACAGTCTGACTATCTTGAGGCTGTGCTTTATAGTCAAACGCAGCTCTTTTCATCTATGTGATGGATGTTCTATATGGTCATCCTCAGCCATAAATAAATCACCCTGCCTGCACCTTGGACACTGATGACATCTGTATTTTTCAACTACCTGTTTCTAACCTTCACAATAACTTCCATATCTCTCTGATGTCTTTATTTGATCATAACCTCAGTTGGGGGAGTCCATAAAAGAGGCCCTGACTTGGCTCTGTGCCCATCGTGCAACACACACTCTAATAAGAGAGCTAAGATACAGCAGGCTGATTGTATTTTATGGCGTGTTTGGATTGGCTCACAATCCATCTTTGTCTTCCTGATAATTCTACACTGTGGCCTGCAGAAACTCTAACTTAGAATCTCTCGTTCTTCCTCTTTCTCCTTTAAGCAATCATGCAAAGTTTCTTTATATTCTAACATTATGCCAGTAACTTACTCATTTACAAGAGATACCGTATAAGATTCTTCCCACACATTCTCTCACTCTCAAATTTTCTCATTGTCTGCCTAAAGAAAGATTTTCTTCGCCTCAAATTGCTAACCTCAGCTAAACTTCAAAGTCAGGTGCAACCAGAGGTCAATATTCACAGCAGTCTTCTGACACAGAAACACCTGGAGCGATGCATAAGTATGTAGTGCTGATCTGGTGAAATTGACATGTCAGATTAGGAGGGCTGAATACAAATTTCCAATTTCCAAAGGAATACTTAATTAAGTATATTTGCCTTTGTACTCAAACTATGAATGATGTGATGTGGTGCAAGGAAATTAATCTGTCAGACAATCTAAATTTGTCTCAGCCAATTAGAAATGTGATTGCATTGTCATTGCATTGTCACATAAACAGCACAAGTCACAGTTGTGTTACCATTAGTCTGTAGAATATCACCAAATGTGTTCATTTGTTTTGGGTTTTGAATAGAATTAAGTCTTGCAAAAAAAACTATTCCAATGAATGTTTTTTGTGTTCTTTTACATCTTGGAGACCTTGCATTGTTTCAGTGTTTTGATAGAGATAACTTACTGTTTACATTTACAAACTTTATTTGGAAACAACATTTTTGCAAGCTGTTTATAAATTTAAAAAACAGGATGTCACCATTTTTACACATCTATTTCATTTTATTGATAATAGGAGCACTATTCAGCAACTGTTTGAAGTCTTTTCTGGCTTTAAAGGATGCTGTGCAGGTAAACAGACTCTTATGACATCACAAAGGTTACTTTGTGTTAGTGCTGAAGATGACAAGTTTGACAACTAAAAGTACTCCTAGAAGTTATTAGCAAATTCAACCTCCAAGCCTCAAAGAGTAGCTTTTAGTTTTTGATTTTGTAGTGTTTAACACCCTTATGATGTCATAAGTAACCCTTGTGATGTCATGAGGGTCAGTTTCCCTGACTTTACACAATAGTTTCTTCCTCCAAAAGCCTTCATATAATTTTTTTAACCATGCTGAATAGAGCGTCTCATAATCAATAAACTCAGTTTGATGTGTATCTTCAGTGGAGTTCCCCTTTAACTGCAAAGCACTTGTCATTGCTGAGGTCACATGACTCACAAGTAATAAATATGGTAAATTAATATGAAAACTTTTTGCATGTATTTGTTGTCCTACCTCTGGTCCAGGAGGTCCAGGTGGTCCTTGAAGCCCCATTTCACCAATTTTACCCTGAGGATCAAAATAAAGAAAAACAGAAACATGTAACAGCATCTTTTCTACCCCACCAAGTTTTTAAAAATAATCTTTTGTTTCTCTCATTCCATTTACCTACTTCTTTTTGCCAAACTATCACTCAAAACAATTTTGTTTAACATTAATTCTGTATATGGTTTCATTATGTTGTTCTTTTAGCTGTCAGTGGAGTTTATGATTAGGGTGGATTACACAGCGTGGGTACTACTTTTTTAATCCTGAGAAATACTCATATTGACTTTAAGTGATGTCAAAGTGTGTTTCTATAACTGTTTGACATGGCAGCGCCAAGTTTAGGGTGTGCCAGGAGAAAATCTTCATGACACAGACAAATGAGAGGATACAACAAACTAAACATTGATCAATCTCTACATATGCTGCAGGACCCCTGGTATGTTATCTAGCATCAGGGGCCAAATACAGGTCAGTTGCTGAGTTAGCCAATCAGACACTTAATCTCTAACACCCAAAGGTGCTTTTCACTTTGTATTTAGTTGTGCTTGCTTGCTTTGCATTAGTCTACATGAGTGTGACTAAGTTCTTTATCTGTCATGGCTAATTTCTAACGAGACATTTATTTTTGCTGGTTTACACTTTAGTGCAAAGAAAGATATATATATATATTTTTTTTTTAAATGGAGCCCAGCATTTGCTAATGGAAAAATATATTATATTAACTCATTTGAGCAAATTGTGTAATTAGTTCCCTCAATTGGGTCCCTTGATTTGTTTAATGCATTCAAATGAAAAATTTACTACATATGACATACATGTTAACATATCCTATACTTAATCAAGTTAATTAAAAAAAAAAAAAAAAANAAAAAAAAAAAAAAAAAGGCTCTTCTGGATTAGATATAAGGATTATTTGCAATATTTTTTTTCCTTGATTTAGCAATCCATTTCAACAAATTGCTAACTTGTTGCTTCAAATTAGTAATTTTGAAACAGCAAAAGTAATTAACGCCATCAATTTAGAAATTAAGTCCCTTGATTTGCATAGTTCTTTTGAATAAATTACAAAAATTGAGGGAATGACTTACTAAATTGAGGGAGCACGTTAGTTTGTTCAAACATATTAAGGGACTCAACAACTAAAGCAAGGGAAGACATTAGTGAGTCCATTTAAGAAAATTATGTAAATTGAAGGAATTATTTACTAAATCAAGACAACGAATTAATTTGTGCAAATTCTGAAAATCAAGTGAATTAACTGCATTGAGGGAATGAATGTGGCAATTTGTTTGAAAGAAAAATTACATAAATTTGTCATAAAGTACTAGATTGAGGGAACAAACTATTAAGAATTAAGAATGATTTAATAACTTTAATCTGAGACACAAGAGGCTCTATGATTTCTAGAAACAGATTAAGATTATTGAACAGATTAAGTTAGGAGAATATATTAACTGTCCCAAAATAGTACAATGGGTTTTCTTCTAGCAATGACAATGGATGGTTGTTCAGGATTGTTGTAATGTGAACTACAGCAGCAGATGATGCTGGGTAAATGTGTGTTGTGGGACTGGACACCATCTGGACTTGTTTACAATCCATCCTGAATAATCAGAACGGGATTTTTACATATTTCATCGTTCTTCATTGTTTCTGCTGATGAGAAAACAAATTTCTGCTGGAGGACATGGAACTGATTCCACCACCGTCTTACCTCGTTAGAGCTCAGTACCCAGCAAGTGCAACATAAAGCCGATGTTTTGTGAGTCTGACCAAAATTGGTTTACAGGCTAACTAAAATAGAGCACAGATCTCATTGTGGTACATTGTGTTTACTTGGATTTGTCTATAAACGCTGCACATAAGCTGTATAAAAGGGCATAAACACACACACACACACCACACACAAAACTATACAAACACACATAAACAAATGCGCAAATAAATACACATTCACTAATGTCTGCACATGCACTGCTTTCCTGCAGACACGCACACACACACACACACACAGACGTACCAGTGGACCTGGTTTTCCTCTTGGACCAGTAGGACCTGGCACACCGGCAGCACCCTGAACAATACAAGCATGAAACTCTCAAACAGCTCTCACATTGGGATGGTGTGTGTTTGCATTTGTGTGTGTGTGTGTGTATGTGTGTGTGTGTATAAAGCTTTATTCATATGCATTAATGGGGAATGGTGACTTCATGTGATTGATGAATCATAATGAATAAGCCTTTGCATGCACACAATTCATGTAAGATTTATAGATATTTAATCATTCATCATTTCCTGAATTAGAAAAGATAAACTTTGCTCTATAGATTACAGTAACACCAGTAATATGTCATCACCTCTGCGTGCATACAGTATAAAGAAAAGAGAAAAATATCACTAGTCATCACTATTATCAGCTGAGATGTCTTTGCTGAAGTCTCTGCTGTACAAGATGGGTATAATAAAATTTTGGTCATAATCTGTCAGACTGTACAATATCAGTTTTGATGTATGTCACATTGTTTGATGAATGTTATCTGTCTGTTGCAATATCAAATTGCATATATATATATATGTACACAAAACCACGACTATATATGAAAACAGATGGGGGGAAAAAAAAAAGTTTAGGGCAAAACTGCTGGTAAGACACAAAATATACTTGCTTGAGTAAACTGACTAACAATTGCATAATCTAGGCCTGTTACTCCAACATCGATTTACTCTGATTTCACTCCAATTGTGGTGTTTACATAACTTTAAATAAAATCACTTTTATTGAATTTTGTTGCAGGAAGTCTTTGGTCTCAAGAGCTATAAATTGGGGCGTTGGCGGACATGTCGGACATGTCTCATCCTGTGTTGTAAAGACCCCTGTTCTCAATTGAGCAACAAAGACTTGAGTCTGTAAGAGCCTTAAAATAAGGTAAGTATTGTAATGGGATAAAAATAATAATAATTTTAAAAAATCTATAATATTAATAATATTTGCAGTGTTTATGAATAGCTGCTAAAATTACATGAACAGATATCGTCTCCTGGGTACAAAGACTTACCTTATCACCTTGGTACCCCATCTCTCCTGGTTCACCTCTTTGTCCCACTTCACCCTGAATTTCACAGCATCACACAGCAATGAGACAACACTATCCTGCCAGTCATCACAAAACGACCAATTCTACACATTTGCATGCATTTACTCTGATCTCAAGGCACATTCAAAGTGAAAGAGAAAATACATATATGCAACTAAATTCACAAGACAAGCCTCTGTCAAATATCATTAAACTAACCATTACGAAGCAACCAATATTAATTATAAACTGATATTCTTGTCACTGCTAAAGCATTCAATCCATTATCATCAGAATCTAAACAGAATCTCTTTTTAACACATTCCTCTATACAAGCTGGAATACTGACACACTACACACACACTGCAATAATAAAAATATTTAGATCACCTTATCACCTTTCAATCCAGGCAGGCCAGCTCGTCCAGTCGGGCCCTGCCGTGGAGAAAGGGAGGTGGGGAAGTAGAAGAATGACTGATTTTGCGAGAGCTTTAATTAGTTCTTTATGCAGTGGCCAGCGTCTAGCCTACCTGAGGTCCCACTATTCCAGGCAGTCCTCGCAGTCCCTCAGGCCCTATGTCTCCCTGTGAAGAGGAGGTATACAGTTATCAGACAGACACAGGGCCTAGGGTGGCTACTTGACACTGAATGGCATGTTTGACTTGAAATGCTTCTGATCTCTTCTTGGTAGAGGCATTATTATGATTATTTTGAGGTGAACAGTATCTGCTGTTTCCTACACAGATCATTCCAACCTTATAACGTGTCGACAGTGTATCCCGTTGTTCAGCATGGGCCTGGACTTGGCTTTGGCCCACAACGTCCCTCTAATTGACAGAGGTGAGGCGGGAATGGCCAGAATGTGTGGCTGAACTGTAAAAAGACTCTTTACAAGCAGGCCACTGACCGTGCAGTTTTCACTAGGGCTTGTTACCGTAGTGTGACGTGATTTATAATCACTGACAGCTCTGACCACATCGGTAGCAATGATGCTGTCTCGACAATGATGATGGTGTGTATTTGTGTGAGAGAAAGAGATAAGGACTGACTACATGTGTTTACATTATTTAGTTAAATGCAGACCATGCATTTCAGTTTCTTGCATGGATTCCTTTGATAATGTGGTAAACTTTTTTATTAAAGACACTGGGCAGCCTGTTTTTCTCTTTAATGAGACATTAGGGTGGCTTAAAGGAGAAAAGAATAAAAGACAATGTGTGCCAGAATTTGTTCTGAGAAGGCAGAAGCAAAGACAGTGTCAGCTGTAATCTTTATGCTAAAGAAGACCATTACTTTGGTGATCTCAGCTGGCTCATATCAGTAAAACAATGTGTATTTTGCGATGATCTCATCAGACTGTCTTTAAAGCTCTGGCGCAGCTGTATGCAGGCTTATCCTCCATTAAAATAATCTATAATCCAGTCTGTCCGATATGCAAAAAAGGAAGCAAGAGGCGATTGAGAAAATGTGGCTTAACATTGTGTCATGAAGGCATGTGGCTTAAACTAGAAGTCCATCTGGACCTTGTAAGGCTGGTGTTTGATGCTGCAGCTTCGTGTGGTACTTCAGACACAAATCACATGCACTTCATCAAAAGAGGCTTTCAAATGAGAAGACATGAAAAAGGACATGCTGAATGGAGGAGATAAGGGAGATAAGCAAGGAAAGAGAACTCCACTAGCACACTTTCTCCCAAAGTCTGTGATCCACCAGCCCTGTCGACGTGATGCTGCATTAACGATCCACACTGGGCTTTGCTCAAACTCATGATAATACTGGTAGAATTGTTTAAAATTAAGATATTGATGATATTGCAGTATGACAATGTGTTGACACATTTTAGTCAACACTCACAAGAAGAAGAAACAAAATAAGTATCAGGTCAGCACCTGACAAATTAGTTCCTAAAAAGGAAGCTACCACAGTTGTTTGGAAATGGTTCAGCCATAAGACTAACTGGCTAACAGCCAAAGGTGGAAACACACAAACACACATTTCCTGAAGCAGAAACACGACTGAATACCAAGAAAATCACCAAGTCACATTAGAAGGAGAACCAAGGGACTTTTTATCTTTACTAACTTCAATCTGTAATTTCATTATATGTTACGTATAATGACAATAAAGCTATTCTAATCCAAACAGTGGAAACATAAGGCTTTTAGCAACTTTTAATAAAAAGCTTGACCAAAGATAAAACTTCCCAACAAGAAAATGCTTTTCCTTAGATGGCCGACGATGTATGATGAGTATTAGCTTAGCCGCTACGCTCACCTCAGTTGATTTCTTCGCCTCAATCTGCATCATTTTGAGGTCATTTTATTTGGTGATACTGTTTATGTTTTACACACTAATAAACACTAGCAATTTAAGTTAATTTGATTAATTGGTAACAAACTAAAAATGACAGAATTTAGCTATCACTTCCATTTTTCCGAAAGGAAAACACTCAACTTTTATACAGTATACACATTAATTTTTACTCAAATTTTTCCAAATTTGCAGTACCGTTTACTTCTGCAATCACCAATAAAATATTGTTGAGTGTTACATTTTTTGTACTGTCGTGAATATCATCACAAAAAATACTCTGGGTTGTAATATTATTTTATGGCTATATAGCCTAGCCTATCTCTACATCCCGTACATCTAGTTTCAGTTCGACCACCGGAGTTGTCTCATAAAATCCAATCTAACATAAAATGCCTCATCGCCCATTGCATCACTTCACACATTAAAGATACCAGATGTAAAGAATGTATAAAATTACATTATATTACTTTTCCTGGTGAAATTTTCTGGAAATAAGAGCAATAAAGCAGTAATAAATAATTGTTTTTCGTTCAGGCAGCAAAAATGTGTCTGGCTGCCTCACACTCAGTTAAGTCACACACTGGCAAAGACATCAAGTGCATACCAGAGCTCACACTCGCTGCTCTCTTCCATATTACTTAAGTTATAACTTTGTGTATTTGGCTTTCAGTACATGAGCGCTTTGCCAAAGTGTGTAAGTGACACTGTGAGACAAAAACGAGTTTTAGATGTCAAGTTGAAATTCTTGTCAAAATCACTTAAACCAAAGATTTAAGAGACTGGATTAAGGAGGTATGAACGTTTTGGCTTTCTAGCAAGATTACTGAAAAGTTCTTACATCTAAGGATATTAGGTGACTACGAGTAACTGCTAAATAAACTTTTTGAAGTGTTTTTGGGAATATTTTAGCCTTTTGTTGCTAATAAGAAAGTGCAGACAGACATGAAATCAGGGGAGAGAGAGATGGAATGACAAATTCCTAAATGGACTCAAATATGATATATGTTAAGCATCTTAACAACCTACATGCCCAACTTTTCAACTTATAATTTTAATAAAATGTGACACGTGCCTTAAAAACTACACATTTGTCTCTCAGAATCCATCAAAAACTATATATTATACAAAATGACAATGTCACAGTCCATGCAAGTCACAACCCAAAATGCAACTACATAAAATTTTAAATGCTTGATTATGTTTGGTTTGTTCCAGCACATGCCATAAAATATCACACCCGCATTTCTGTTTGCACTCTTTCAGCCAAACCACACATGGCAAAAGCAGGACATGTAAGAAAAGATTCAGATTTATTAATGAGGATTTCATGAACTATTTGAGCAACAAATGTGTGTTGGCTAAATTGTTGCTTAATCAGGTCAGACAGATGTGTACATGTTTTCTTTAGTAAGACCTACAGCATTAAAAAAATCCACAAAACAAAGTGTCAGTCAGTTCTACAGACAGAAGCGTGATGATCTTTTTTGACGTGCCAACAAATGCTGAGTTTATAATGATTTTCTTTTAAACACTGATCTCCAGAAATAAGATGGAATGCTTCAGAGATTCATATCGGAAATAAACAAGAAAAGGAAAGGGACATGACTTGGTGAATGACTACACATTTATCTAATACAAGTGTACTACTTTATTAGAGAGCAATTTCACACCAGTGTGGATAGTGACCAGCCCAGCCAACCCAGCCCTGATTTTAGGGCTAGTGACAGGAAAATAACCCACATAGCCTTTTATTTTAAAATTTTAGATGATCCTTTGCTAAAACGAGAAATATTTTTTACTTTTTAAACATGGTTTTCTAAGGCACAATGGGAAACACGGCCATTAATCGCACCTTTTCTCCACTTTCTGCTGCCAGACAACAAATATTCAGTCACAGTTTTGTGTTGGATTTATAATGCTACAAAGATAGATAACAGCATGTGTGTATGTGTGTGCTTAATGCATAGCATTCAAACATGCGTGCGTACATCTGCTGACCGTCTGAGTCACATCCCGTCCTTACCACAGCAAAGTGATCCGTGGTGTCGGGTCAGAGGCTGGGACATCAATCTGACAAATCTAAGATCAGGAGTTAATCTTAGATTAAACTCTGGAATTTTCTTAGATTTTCTTAGATTAAATGTGGAATTTTTTTTTTAAATTTAATCTAGAGTGATAAGGATTTGTGTTTAATGAATCTTCAAGTGTTGAAACGTGAAAAGTGAAATCAAATGAGATTTTTAGAAAATGAAAGATTTTTAGAAAATGAAAGATTATGAATGCATTACATCTGTTTTTAAGTAAAGACAAAATGTTCAAAGATCACGTATAGAGAAGAGTAATTGTTAAAAAGAAATGCTGTATATCCATGTGTTTCATGGCTACCGGTGTCAGTAAAGCTGACTTACGGCCAGTAGCTGAGGTGAAGGTTAAGGAAACTCCATTCATCCAGATGGTTAGAGAGCCCCACAGGATGACCCTTTCAAACACCCCAATAAATCCCCACGCTATGACTACAGAAACCCAGTGTAAGTGAAGCTTGAAATGATGGAACAGAGATGTGCCATGATTATAGCTGTATCTATTTTACTGACAAGAAACAGAGATGTTACAGAGGCCTTTGTGAACCCCAAATTTTACACAGTTGCCTACATTCAGCAGTCAAAAGTCACTATGCTCTCTATACATTATTCCCTCTGCAGGATACCTGCCAACACTAACTCTGACTTCCTTGATTTCCTCCCTGCGTCTCTGCTGCACATTCAAAACCTTTTGTGTAACTTCACACAGCCAGAACTTTTGGTCACAGTGTTAGCAGTGTTGAGGAAACATGACCAGCTGCCAGGACAGACTCACTTTGATTCCTTCAATTTTCAATTTCTTATGACTTCACTACATCCAAGTTCTGAAAGTGCATGAAATATGATTTGGCAGTCACCTGAGCACATCTTATCTTAATGTGACACATTACAGCCATCAAAAACACTGGCTAATGTGTTATAGCAAGTCTGACCAAGAAACAGCCGGCAACATGAAAATTCACATTCATAACTCAAGAAACACCATGTCCTGCTACTTGTCATCCACAACTAATATAACCGCAGGCAGACAAGAGCAAAGAATGATGGAAAACACCGACAGGTTGGACAATCTTGGAGATGGGTACAGGGATAGAAGTAGACCTGTGAGCCACGTAAAGGTAACACATGAATAAAAAATGTACCATTTAATGACTGATACTCACCCTCAGACCAGGGAAGCCACTCATGCCACTCCCACCAACAGGCCCCTGTGAAACATCACAGCAACATCCTAAGTACACAGGACAGGATACTTACAGTATTGCATATTCCCCATTTCCCAAGACGACAAATGAAATAAATGTTACTATAAGGAGCGATAAGACAGGATGTTTTTTGGCAACATAAGATGCCTTAGTGAAGCATTTGCATGCTGCTTACACGCTCTGGTTGTTCATTCACAAGTGTGGACGGGCTCCAACTTAACCTTCAACACCAAAAGTTGAGGAAAAGGAAGTTTCTCTCAATGGAAATTGAGCTTTGTTTCTACTATACATTTGACTGAATTAGGAACCTGATCATAGCTTCTGTTGATGATTATAACTCTAGCGATAGCTTAGCAATAGCAATATCCCTCTTAAATGAAAACATGAGTGTGATCAGGATGGGAGCATATCTCTTCCCAGGGTCCTATGTTCCCCAGTTCAATATTCTGTTAACACACATTAAGTGTGTGTTAACAGAGTAACCCTAACCCGTTATGTGCTCTAGTCCATACAGAGCTGGGGAACATAGGACCCTGCAAAAACAGGAATCTGGAAACATATGAATGACCCCACCATGATATCTATGTAATTAGATATACTGTATATTAGCTGAACAGTCTGTTTTGCAAGATTATCCAGGATGTGTGCTAGTGCGTGCTAAAGTTTAGGAAGTAAGGAGAAAAACTAGAATACCAGAAGGAAAGAAAGAAAATATGGAGGGCAAAAAGAAAAGTAAGACCAACAGGATGAGAAACACAGTTGTCACCTCATTGCCATCAGGACCAGGAGGCCCCCTCTCACCCACATCACCAACCACACCCTGTGGAGGAAATATACCATTAGAACTTCAACTAAAAACACGATTCCCATCATCCACTCAGTTTGCAGTTTGTGGCACCTACAGTACATGCTGATGATCAATCACACAGTAGCACATCTTGCTTTTTATTTCTCCATTTCATAGTTTATTTATACCTACCACATTATGTTCCAGCTTAACCAAGGTAATACATTTTACCAACATTTTCCACATGTGATTGATAAAAAAAACATAAGTTTAAATTAGCTAATACTTGGTGAAGCATGAGTGATTAGCCTAGACAATATTTTAGTGAGGTTGCAGACAAGCATACAGCAGTTTTTGGGCCAAGGAGTATGATCCAGCTAGCAAGACAGCACTCAGTGTTCCAGGAAAAAGCCTTAGCCCGATACAGATGCTGGGCTTTCTGCCCGCTTGAACACTGCAGATCTAACACTTGTTTTTAAAACATTAACTCTTCAGAGTGGGAGGGGTCCAACTTAGACATTCCATCTGTCTTTACCTTAATCTTTTTTTTTTTTAATGCCATCCTGGAGAACAAACTGGCAATGCAATTCATGAGACAAAATAAGTGTGACTGGACACATCTAGATCTGCCCTTTAATCCTCTCAAGAAGTGATCTATCTTGCCTGCGTCCTGTTATTTTAGCGCATTGACGCAGATGAAGCATGCAGATGAATCACAATTATGTCCCTGAGGGTTTGTTGATATAAAATATGGCCATTTTAAGAGGACCAGTGGGTTGCATAACAGCTTGACCAGTTTTTGGAACTTTCACCACCAGACAAGATAACGTCGACACCCCCCTTCCTGCAGCTGCTGTCAGAAATTACTTTTCCACCCCCAGTTATTGACAGACGATAAAGATATATTTTGACTCTTGCAGGTATCTTTCATAAGCTCGCTCAGATTTCAGCATTTCAGCAGTGACCCCCATTAGTACCTGTCTTCCTTTGGGGCCAGGTCTCCCGACAGGACCAGGAATGCCCTAGAAAAGAACAAAAATAGGGGGATTCCAAACTCAAATCTCAGATATTCTCCTGTAAATAACTGGTAGAACAATGGGTTTCAGCCATGGAACGATGCAATGAGTAGCTTTTTATGGTACATTTCTTCTAATCTCATGTGTCTAAATTTAATTTATCAATTAAATTTTTTACGCAGATCTATGTAGAGAAAGTTAAAAAAGATCACAGAGTGTGAACCAGATAAGGCCAAAACAGAGAGAGAGAGAGAGAGAGAGAGAGAGAGAGCGCTCTAATGCTTTCACATGATAAGTGGCGGGCTGAGCTATGTGTGTCATTATTGTGTATTGGGAGCTGAGCGGTGACTTCCAACCTTGCACCAGTCAGATTCTGCCCTCTGCTGTTGAGCTCAAAATTCAACGACATTGAACTCTGACCCGTCTGCTGGTGACCTTGCTAACATGCAACCAATGAGAGAAAAAGTTTTATGTGAAGTAAGAAGAAGCAAAGCAACAATGGAGGACAAGCTCATAATCTGTGCAGAGCAACTTCCTGAGTTGTGCAACGCAGTTTCGAAACCGAATCGGTGGTTCTTGGCTCAATTTCCTCTCCAGAAAAAGAGCAATTGGCTTCTTCTGCCTCAAATCCATTGCTGAAAAATGTGGCTGCTCGGTGACATGCTGCTTCGTTGGTGCACCGTTCCACGCGCTGACTAAGCACATGGCATCGGGAGTGCAGGCAGCGAGGTTAGCAACGTGCAGATCGCTCTCTGAGGCGCAAGTACCACTTATCATGTGAAAGCACCTCAAAGGTGTATAGAAGCCAGGATTAACTGTTGAATCACAAGGAATTAACACGTTTCCCTTATCACAATATCCATCTGGACACAAGTCAAAAAGAAAGAGTCATTAAAAACAGCTATAAAATCAGAAAATTGATCCTGTCCATTCAGCACAGCACATCAGGCCAAAAAGTTCTAACAGGGTCATAAATACTGGATCATCTTGTAAATGGGAAAGAAACCGTGAGTCAAGATGGATTATATTAATTTTCGTTGCAATTTCCTTCTGTATCAATATTCTGAATCTGTAAATTAAAGTTATGATTTAATTTGAATTAAATTTAGCTGTTGCTGCCAAGCTCATTTTCCTTTTCCTAACACTTATAAAGAAAAATTTTAACGAATTAAATGAATGAGTGGAAATATGCCCTGACATGTATCTGCAAGTACTTACAAACTCATAATGTAACAAATCCAAATAGAGCTGACCGCAAAATACTGATTAAAGCCAAGAGATTTTAGTAAAAATTGGATAAAGATGGCATCTGTTGAACTTCAGATGGGGATGTGATTAGTCCAGTACAAAGGAGGATTAAATATAGAACTGGAGGAGAGAAGTGTTAGAAATTTATAGAGATAGATGAGAATGGCAAAAGGAAAACAAATATTACTCACTTTCTCGCCCTCTGGTCCTGGTTGTCCGGCTATGCCAGGAGGCCCAATGAAACCCTGAAAAACAGGCAATAATTCATACTGCATGTTGATTTAACATTCTGGTAATACTTAAAATCCCATAACCTTTGTATTCAAATAGAATAAATCATTTTCAGCATAAACATGGCAGATTGTTAATGTTCCATAATTCTCTCATTCAACTCCATCTTGGTGGGTTGATGCGTCCCAGAGACCCAAGAGGAACTCAGCCATCATGACCTTTTGTTTAAATCGAGTTGACTTGACTAGACTTGTAAAAGGTTTGAAACTTAACCCCTGACAGACATTTTTCAAATGGGATTACTGGAAGATTCAAGAGGCTTTGAAGCCAACTCCAACTCCAACTCCAACTCCAACTCCAACTTCAACTGCAGATGTTCTGGTATGATTGTAACATCAAATTAATAAATGGTGTTGAAGGTGCCACAAAAACCACCTTGTTGGTATCAGGAGTCATACTTTTGGACTGGCAAACAGGAGAGTGGTCCCCTTTTAAATAATCCTTAAAAAATGAAAGCCCCATAATGGCCTCTAGAGGCTGCAATAACCATTATACCATACAATATTTCAAAACTGTTATGGAACGAACAAGATTCTGACAATTGTGCTACTCTTAAAACATTACCAGTGGTAAGGCTCAAAATTTAAAGATTGGTGGCTTTGGGATCAGATTAAAATCAAAAGTCTTAATCCACTTTGGAGCATGAATGTCCACAGCAAATTTCAGCCAGTTACATCATGAGATGTCATTGTGCAAAGATCACACTAACACCAGCATGACTGTGTTCCCCACCGTCCAAAATGGAAAGTCGGTAGCAAAGATTGTCCTCATCATGCTGATCACTTTCTCTGGGAAAGCCTAAGTGAAGCTATGTAGGATTTGGAAGCCTAAGCAAAGAGACTGCAGGATTTGGAAGCACTACAAACTCTATGTTGGTTCTTTTAGAAGTGGGCAAGATTTTAACCCTTTTGTAAAAAAATCAAGGGGATCATGAAAGTTAATCCTTTTTACATGTGTTCTCTGGATGTGACAAATGCCTGCAACCATGTGGGACGTTGTAGTTGCCAGAGTTGCTGTGAGTTGTTGTATCTTCATGTACGTTGTAAGGAATGCATCATGTTTGGTAAATCTGGAACAAGCGTGTCACCAGGACTTAATCCCACAAGAAAGCTAGCCAAAGCTTTGTTGCAATAATGCTGTATTGGTATTAGAGAGGTGAGCTGCAAAGTGAGGGTCTTGATTTACCAGCTATTTACTTCTCACCCTCATGTGAGAAGTAAGACTAAGAGTGAGACTGAGAGTGAGATTTTAATGATTAAAATGAAGTTTGCCCACAAAGATGAGCTCAGTAATACCAGGCGACCATAATGTTGCAGGACTGCTCCTTCATGCTGAGAAGAGTCATTTGAGGTAAAAGAGCATGTGGCGTAGATCCCCCCCGACGCCTCCTTTGGTTGATATATCAGTCAACCTATGAACATAAACTTGTCTCAAACCTTGCCTACTATTTTTATGTTTCTGGTTTTATTTGTCTGGCTTTCAAATCTTGTGTTGATTCGCTGAAAATCTCGAAAATGATAGATTTCACTGGTGGAAATTCAAGACAGCCCAGGTTGGTGATTAGTTTTTGATGTGGCATCAACAGTGCCACCGTGTGGCCATTTATATAACACTTCCAATATTAGCAAAGAATTCCTATGTTATTGAAGAAAAATAATTTTTGTTTTGTAGATTTACTAATTTAAGACAAATCTAAATACCTTAAACAGATTTTTGCTTTTTGTTTCTTTACTATCCTCCAACAAATTTTCTCTGATCCTCACCAAATTTGGGTCATATATGGATTAGCCCAAAATACAATTTGTTCTTAGATATTCTCTTTATTTATAAAGGATTGCTAAATTCATATAGATGTGGCCTGCTTAACACAACCACAATTCTTGTACACACTGTGCAATTTCAATTAAATTTAGATGACACAAGCACATATTAAAAAGCAGCTCCAACTCAATTGCCATTGCCATGTCTGTCAAGCATAATCGGTTAATAATTTAATCAAAACACTACTCAGTCCTAATGACTGCCATGGGTATAACTGTCTAGACTATGTTCATATCTTGATATTTTAATATTTTCTGTTATGAAAAATAACAAATTTAATGGTTTGGTATGCATTCTCAGAGTGCTTCCTAGTTTTTTCCATCTTGCAGAAACAAATTCTCTGGCTGAGGCTCACACACAGTACACAGTACAGTGATCTGTGTACTATGTCTGCCTTTGTGGCTCTTTTTCACTCTCTCCGTTTCAGCATGACATAGTAATCCCAGCTATCCTCTTTCTCCAACTTGCTCTCTAAGTCTTTTCTCTCACTAGCTGCTTTGACCTCCTTCCCTTCTGCTTTCATAGTTTCTCCCCTCTGTTTGTCTTCCCTCCTCTTCTCCTTTCTCTGTTCTCCTGTTCTGGGGTATTCCTGCTTCCTGAGGAATGAACCATAGTGAGAGGAGCCAGACAGCCTTTTGGAGAGACAACACAGAGCCTGGACCAGCCGCCACAAGGAGTCTGCAGATCTCCTGGACCAGCCTCTCCAAAGCAAGGCTGCAGGCCCCTGACACTGTCCTAATCCTTTCAGGAAATGAAGTATTCAGTCTAGAGCTGCTGAGGGAAAGAGGGCAGATAGAGAGCTGAGAGCTTGTTGTACTTACACGAACACCTTTAGGCCCTGGGTTACCTTGCGGCCCAGCTGAGCCCTGCAACAAAGGAAAGACTATGGTGAGGAGGGGGGGTATTGTGACGGTGCACACAAGCGTGGCGGTCATATTTCGCACGGCAGAGTAAACCTAAACACATCAGTCTCTGGACAGCATCAGTTTGACCTGATAAGAGAGATACAGTGTGCTTGACTGGCAGGGAGGTAAAAGAAAACACATGCTGTTCATACTTCAGGCCGCAGCATTAAATTTCCTCGTGTACGTCACAGGCAGTGCACAATGTTAAACATTCAACACATTACACGCTTGAAAAAAGACTCACAATTTCATTCACTGATGCATTCAGAACCACATAGGTTAAACATGATTTTCAATACATATCATAAATATAGGGTAGAAGGGACTTTGGATTATATCATCATTTTAACAACAAGATGACAAACACCGCAAAAAGATGAAGAAGCTACAGTAGTTTTAAATGAGTGATTCCATTTTCAAACCTGAAAAGGAGCTCAGTGATGAAGTTATCATTTATATGTTGCATATTTTGCTGCATATTTTGTGTAAAAGTCTGTGTGAAGCAATAGAGAACCTAAGAGGATGGATGGAGGAACTGGAAGCATATTTTTCACTGCACCTGCCTGCCAGGGTAACCTGCTGCCCCGGCTTCCCCCGGAGGTCCTGGTATGCCCTGCAGCAGAGAGAAAGAGAGAGAGAGAGATGGAGAGAGAAAAGGAAAGGTGAACAGGGAGATTAGATGGATGGATAAAGTGAAAGAGGAGAAACACAGACCGCTACCAGCGCTGCCAACACTCCACCTTCCACCAATACAACCCTTTCTATTATCTGTACCTTTCCACAAAAAAAAAAAAAAAAAAANAAAAACACCCTCACTGGCCTGGTGTGTGCATTCAGCCCTCTATTAAAATGTCTCTTCAAAGCCATTTAGTTGATGAGTGTATCTAGACTGAAATAAAGGACCATACCAGTGGCTTTTCATGTTTAAGCCCCATAAATACAACCTGAGTACACAATACATTACTGGCAACCATTTTCCAAAGCATACTACTGGAGCAGTAAAGAGTCCAGACTATCACTGGTTTCAGTTCATTCCAGTAAGCTTCAAAAATCAACTTGTAGAGACTTGAAATGTGCTTGAGATAATTAATCCAACACCACAAACAAGAAGTCTATAAAAGTTTTTGTTGAAGTAATGTAATTTTAGTATTTCAACACAGATTCATCATGGAGCTACATGGAAGAAAATTATCATCTCTGCCAGGGAATATAGTCCAAGAGAAGACTGCTTTACCAAGAAATTAAAATGACTGTGTCTTCTACAGTAGTGTGTAAATGTTAGCAGGTGAAACATTGAATTTTAAGTGGAATGTATCACCCCCAACAATTGATTTTGAAAGATTAGGGGATTTGGCAAAGTAACACAAAAAATAAAATACAGTTTTATGTTGTGGAAAAGTGGATGGCAGTAATGTAACATGTTAGTATTTATTGGGCTCAAACATGTTAAACTACCTGTATGGTCCTTTAAGACAATCTGAGAACTTGACTGGGCAAAACCATCTTCATTATTGAGTTGTCATTCCATTTTCTCGACACTGAAGGATGGCTCCAAAAAAAAAAAAAAANAAAAAAAAAAAAAAGAAAAAAGTCATAATTATACAGTCTGAACTCAGTCATAGACCAAACTGTCCAGGATCTGTCCATGTTGTTGCTATTTGTTGGTTACGAGCGATCGTAAAAGTCATAAATTAGTTTATGGCCTTTTAAAATTTCCATAGATTGTTTGAATTTTTTGTCATGGAAATTATCACTCGATTGTAAAATGACATCTGGAATGCTGATGATGAAATGAAAAAGCATCATTTTTATAAATTGTTGTGCCTGTGGCTGTAAATATTTTAATGGCTTGAACACTTTAATTGGTTAACAATGTTAAGGACAAACTTTAAAACCACATTAGGGATATTTGTGTCCACTAAAACACTGATGGAGTCGCATCTGGTATCTAAATGATCCCTGATCTCACAGAAATAATGGCTTCCTTCTTCAATAAGCCTGTATACATTTTGTGTGTATGTGTATGTATGTGTGTGTGTGTGTGTGTGTGTGTCTGTAGACATCCTGTGTTACAGGGCCCGTTAACTATTAGCTTTTGGCGAGATAAAGAGTTTTTCTGTTGCAGTGATGGGAATAAACAGAGGATGAAAGGAATTGCTGATTAGAGAGGACAGCTAAGGAAGTGATGTAACAGCTTTCTGACACACAAGCAACATTTGTGTGTTCATGCACATACTGTATGTGCGTGTGAAGATGACTCCTGTTTGTATATGAATATTGTGCCTTGAAACTCTTGGTATGTTTACATGTACCTTAAAACTTTGATTGCTCCAATTAAGGTAATAAATTGATTTCAAACCTCACATAATAATAAAATCAGCATAAAAATATTCATATAAATTGATTTATTCAAGCAAAGTAAAAATTATAATGGGAGTCTGCATGTATTTCCTCACCTGGCAGACTCTCCTCATACTCTGATTTAGCAATGTATGTCTTTCTCACATTTCTGCCTTAAACTTTCCACCTGAGACAAAAGTCCGAATGGAAACTGCCACAAGTGCAACTATTACAGAATGTGTTCTCTGTGTGAATATCTCTATTTTTATATATTATTTAGTCAATTTTATGTATGTAAAGATACATCTATATATATATATTTCTTTCTTTTCAATACAGCCTTAGGAGTTTGCATCTCTGTATTACACTGCACAACTGTTGGGCATGTGACAAATAAAGCCTTTAAGTCTTCAATCTTCAATCGTGACTTTACTTCTATATATAACTAACCAGCGTACAATCAGTAACAGAAATGAGGGGAAAATTCTGCACTCACTTTTTAATAACACATTCAACTCTGAATAGCCAAATGGTGGTTATTTTTTAAAGTTAAACTCTTTTTAGTATAAAATCGCCCCTTGTGTCATTGCTGTGCTGTACTTACTTGGTCTCCTGGCAGTCCTGGTGGTCCTGCATAACCCTTAGGACCCTTGAAAATATAACAAAACAAAAGCTATATTATAACATAACTGTGATCAACATGAATGAATGGCCAGAACTGTGGAGAAAATTAAGAAGACTAGAATATCAATTCATAGAGCACCCTCTGAGTTTACTATTCTGATACTTTTGTGTATATTCATACTGTATGTGTGTATTTCTGTAATGCAGTTATCCTAAAACAAGTCATCTGAGGAATGTTTAGGACATCCTGGAGCCTCCTTGCTGCTGCCAGCAGTCTGGTGCCATTCTCTAGGTCCAAGGTTGCAGCAAATGACCTCTGACCTAGGCTGGTATGACTTGAGTTTAGCAAGCTAATTTTAACTTTAAATTCTACCATGCACACATTAGCACCATGTAAAATGTGTTTAATGGTTTAATGCTTCAAAAGCAATTCTAATATGAAATGTTGAGAATTTAGCAACTTTCTATAAACTTATTCAATAAAAGGGATACATTTCCTTGAAAATAAAGTTGTCTTCCTCAAATCCCAAACCCCACATTTAGGTAAAGCTGCACTTCTTTTAAACTAAACAGGATTTATGGCTTGTTACATCAAAGTTTTTCATCTCTTAAGACCCTTTATATTTCCCTTTGACGTGATTATCAACAACACCTGTTTACAGCTTTAAAACCTAAGGTCAGGGTCAGGTCACAATCTTTTTTTGGGGGGGCAGTGAGAGACCGTTTTGTCCTGGACCCCTGACTTCGCCATGTGCTTCCGAGGTTGTGACACATGAACCCTCACGCTCAATAAAAGACCCACTTGGGGGTAAAGAGCTTAGGGCCCGANGACACATGAACCCTCACGCTCAATAAAAGACCCACTTGGGGGTAAAGAGCTTAGGGCCCGAGCCAGTCATTTCCTCAGAAAATACTTGATGGGGCATAGTTCATGTGCTGGGTATATTAGGTTCAGCTACTGCAAACATGGGGACAGCCCCCTGGGAGGCAAGTGAAGGCCAAATATGTGGAGACAGAGACAGACAGACACAGAGCTTCAGTAAGAAGCTACCTGGATAACGTGTAGACCTCTCTATCTGGTCATGACTTACTAACCCAAAGGACACCATATGCTATTTCATAGTGCTCTTGAGCAAGGCACTGAATCTCTTAGAGTCTCTAGATAACAACTTCAGACTGTTGTCAATATTTCCAAATCTAAACTGGACCTAAATCTGAGGTAACAGATGCAGGGTGTGAGTGTATGTGGGAATTTGCAGGGAAAATGCCAGCATCTTCTATTTGATTCACTGGTGTTTCCATGAAATTCTTCCTCCTTTGGCGTGACAATTGCTGTCCTGAAAAGGCATTGGATATTGTGTGTGTTGTGTGCCATTGATACCCTGACCCAGGGCAGAGTGCCTTTCCTCTTTCGGATGACCTTTGACCTCAAAGCCTATCAGGTTTGGGTGAGGCAGCACCACATTAACACTTAGCTCTGACTGGGACGGCATAGATGGAGATTTATGCGGAGAAAGTTAAAAAGAACGCAGAGTGTGAACCAGATAAAGCCGAGAGAGAGAGAGAGAGAGAGAGAGAGAGAGAGAGAGAGAGAGAGAGAGAGAGCAGGGTGGGCTACAGGTTGTCTTTTTTACTAAGTAACATAACACTGACCACATTAAGGGCTCTGCTGAGGCCTCAGCTTATGTCTGCGGCTAACACTTGGGATTACACAGTTGGAACACTGATACTTTGTGTGTGTGTCTGTGTGTGTGTATATGTGTGTGCAGCTGAACCAATCCTATAATTCTATATGCCTCATTTTGTTTCATATCAGTACAGAGGATTTTTGCAAGTCAACAATAAAGCGGTATAAGAAGTAAAATATGAAAGAACATTTGTTGCAAATGTGTTAATCAGCAAACTAAGATACCTGGACTACCAAGCTTTTCTGGTTTGAACACAAGCAGACTCTTACCGGTGGACCCGGAAATCCATCCGGACCAGGTAGACCTGATGGACCTCTGTCACCCTGTTGGAACGAATGAAAAAGAGGGCAACAGCATAAGATTGCAATAAAGTGTGATCTAATTAAACATCAATAAGGAAACAAAGGCAAAAAGACAGATTACTGCAAAACATAGAAAGTTGGTCCCAATGCGATGCAGTGCAATGATTTGTTAAGGTTGCTACACAAAATCTACAATTAAAAAATAAAAACAAAAAAATAAATGTTTAAACTTTAAAAATTTCCACAGTTTCACACTTGCCATATTTTTTACATTTGCTACTTGTTTGGGTGACAACTAAAAACCAAATTAAATGAAAAGTAAAACTGCAAAAACAACTTCAGACTCCAGAAAGTTAACGGCAGCTTGTGCAACTTGTTTCTAATCAAAACCATATGCTGAGCAATATTTAGCTATTTGTCAAATCAGATAAAACGTGAAAGGATTAATGGAGCTTAAAAATGAGATGATTACTGGCAGACATGCTAAGAGAGCGACGAGCGTGAACACAGTGGAAAGCTTTGGACAGCACTCAGCAGTTAGCGATGACAGAACTGGTGCGTCATTTTCACTGCAGAGAATGATGGAAAAGGTGCAATATTATGTGAAGATGCCAGGATGAAGTTTGACAAGCAAGGATATGTGCTACGGTACATGATTCAGGTATTTAACTTTAATCTGTTAATCTGGCTACAGCTAACATTCCCCATAGAAGACGTTTTTTTCTGAGTCCACAGAGCTTACAGATTGGAAGAGACAGATACTTTTAGAGCTTAATTAGAGCTTAATTAGTTCAAGAAGTGTTGTATCACTGTGCATCATTTTTCTGAGAGAAAACAGTAAGAGAGACCAGCTGTAGTGACGCCACACAAATTTATTACCGAGTTAGACAAAAATGCAGTAACAGGTGTTGGAATATAAGCAGTTGCGGAATGAAAGGACAATGAGTGCAGACTAAAGCGGCTTTCAAAGCTAAAATCCTTTTACTCTTTTTCAAATCAGTGAATTTTCTTGACACTTTACATTTGGTTTGGCTTCACAAAGAAAAATTCCAACAACGAAAATGATGCGCTAACGTTCATTGATCAGAAATGTCTGAGGGTGGGAGTGAGAAAATCAAAACACAACTTTCTTTTACCATGCCAGGTAGCTATGTAACATGACAGAATTGGTGTATACGTTCCTAGTTGTAATCATCATTTGGGCAATATACCTAGCAAAAAAACTGCCAGCAAAAGACCATTAAAAATATGCATATTGCTTCACATTATGTGCTGCCTTTAGATGGCTGAAAAGCAGAATGTAGCATGTATTGAGCATGTACAATGACGTGCTAACCTTTAACATGGCAATCCAAAGATATTTTAGGAAAGCTTAATGTATTACAACGTTTTAAGAGCATTAGTTTGATTTGCTATGGGTAATCTAAGGTGTAATTGCTTAATGTTCACCACATGCACAGCCGTCTCTGGTTCTAGATCTTCTCTATAGAGCTGGTTTGGATCATGTTCCCACAACAAACAAACCACTCCAGAGTTTATTTGTGACCAGACTAAGACCACTTCCTCAAAAGCGTCTTGTTAGTATTGTTCTGGTCTGCACCACAGTGAAATTTCTGTGTTCAGACCTGCCCAAACGAATCAAATCAAGGGGTAAAACAGACCTGACTAACCATGTGGGTGTGAAATATCTTAAAGGACCATACCAGCTATTTTGCATGTTTGAGCCTAATATATTCAATTTTCATACACGTAACGTTACTGACAGTCATTTCCCAAAGCATACTACTGGAATGGTGGATTAATTTTTTTTCCTACCTTCCAGACCGCCATTGGTTTCAGTTCATTCTGGTACGCTATTAAAATCAACCTGACACTTGAAACGTTCTTGGAATAGGTAATCCATCATTGCGAACAAGATGTATATTCAGGGTTTTTTTTGNACTTGAAACGTTCTTGGAATAGGTAATCCATCATTGCGAACAAGATGTATATTCAGGGTTTTTTTTGAAGTTACGTAATTTTAGCGTTTAAGCGCAATAAAAAGCGCAGAGTGATCTGAATGATGAAATGACTGCTGCAAACTTATAACAACTGTATTACAGCCACCAGTGTACTGACCCATACTCTGGATGTTGGCTTGCAGTTAGCCATAGCCATCGAAGTTAGTCAGAAAAGTATGAAAATGTTTGATTTTTAAGGTGGGTGTATCACTTGAATATTTGATTTTGAAAGATTAAGAGATTTTGCAAAATATCAGGAAAGCTGAAATACGGTTTTATCCTTTGGGAAATGATTGTCAGTAACGTAGCATGTATGAAAATTGAATATATTAGGCTCAAACATGCAAAATGGAGAGTATGGTCCTTTAATACTTACTGATCAAGCAATATACTGAGATATGTACAACAAAATCCTTTGGGATCCAATTCATATTTTTCCAAAAGAAACCAAAGTGTTTAATCATTAGGTACCATCACATACATAATTTATTTCATTTCTCAATTTTTTGAAAAAGTTACTCAAAATGATGCAGTAACGATGTCCAACATTGTGAGGTCAGATGATAGGACCGATGTCAACATAGAATGTGTCAGTATCGGTATAGGTAAAAGTCTCAGGAGAGGTATCAGTCAAAGGACAGGTAGAGAGAGAAATAGGGTAAGACAGCAGAGAGAGACATACAGTGGAGACCAAGAGAGTGAAAGAGACAGAAGTACAGAAAAACAAGGAATCAAAGACGGAGAGCAGCTGTCCCATAGGCTGATTTCTTACCTTCCCTCCTGCTGGAGCCTGGCCTGGAGACAGCCCTGGGTCTCCCTTAGAACCCTAGCACACAAAGAATCAAACGATCAGGATTTCTTAGCCCAAATTTAATTCCAAAGTCTTTTGTATTCAACTATCACTCATTAAGTAGAGAGTAACTGTTCAACTTTTATTCCTGGTTGGAGAGACTGCTTCTTTCTGAAATATCTTTGTACTTTACTTAATGCCATCACGTCTTTCTGGACATCCATCAACCATCGCATACCAGCAATAAATATTGACAAAGTGATCCAGCGATCCCAAAAGTTGTGCTTTGAGACTAAAAATTGTGAAGAGTACAAAAGGCGAGGCTACAATCTGCATGCATGTTTTTCTTTAGCTGTAACATGTCCACTTTTAGTTCTCAACGTGGCCTCTGCAGAACACCAGAGAATTCATGTCGTCATGCATAAGAGGCCGATCTAGAACTCATAGCAGGTTTGTTTCTGCAGAGATCAGAAAGAGAGTAACACTTAATGTCTTTGAGGATTCTGACTTCACCCATATTCTGTCACCTCAGACCACATGTGAGATTTCTGCAAGGAAGAGAACGAACCAAACAATCTGCCAGAACGGAGGTGATGTTAAGTGCATTACTGCAGAGTAGCAACGTTACATTTCAACGCCCAGAGACCTCAGGGTTGTTGTTTTTTTTTTCAAATGAAAGAGGATTTATGTAGATCAGAAAATCCTATTGTCATATAACTCAAAACACTCAAACATCCTTGGCTCGTGCTGCAAGATTCTAACTTTACTGTAAGGTGCAACAGAATGTCACATTAGGAGACTATCAAATTTGTCTTGTTCCTGTCAAATCTACAGACATCATGGTCAGTTTTTGTTGAGTGGTTAGCTGTTCCAATAAGAGAAGAGGTAAAAAAAGAAAAAAAAATTCTCAACTCAGCGGTCTTTCAACATGGTTTGAGGCATTGATGCATGTAGAAAATGAGCTGACTTCCTGGTACGAGTTCTGTGTGAGGTGCTCAACTTCAAGCCTTTTCAGGTTACGCCAGCCCAAGTTTGACAACAATGCTACATTCTTCTCAATAGCTATACATCAATGAGGCTTTACCGTTCCTCACAGGTATTACCTTCCTGTTTTTTGAGCATCATGTTTCCACAGTTTTGACTGATAGCCATTGAGCCATACACCAGCTTGGGGTGGGAGGGCAGGCATTCTACCACGGCATAAAACCATGGTCCTTTTCTGTTTGAAAAGTGTCAGCAGTGCATGAAGCAGACTGAAAGGCTCTTTAAGTCCTGCAAGCATATCGTCATAACATTTCAGGCTGCGCTTCAAACACATGTCAACTGAGCTTTTCAGCTTGGCATCGGGGACTAGATCCCTCTGTTTCAATCCTAGGAACCAAACAAGTGTTACATGGAGATATTTTCCGAAACTGAGACAAAGAGTTTCTCTCTCTCCTGTTTCCACCTCCACAAAGGGGTTGGGGGTCTGAGAATGACTCACCGAAAGGTCACTGTGGTATTAGACATGCTGATTGTGGTTGTGTGCATGTGTGTAAATGTGTGCACATGTGGGTGTACAGGCTGATGAAACAACCGGAAAATGGGCGGTCCCATATTTCTTCAGCCAATTGGAGACTTCAACTCATCGAGCAGTCTCCCAGCAAGGTCAAAGTTGACGCCAGAACTCATCCATCTATCTCCCAGTGCTCTGTTTGACTAATCACAGAGGAAAACAGAACACGCCTCTCTTTGTGTGTGTGGCAAGATGGGTGAAGAGATCATAATTCATAAAAACTGTTTCATAAAGTTCTTCTTTACAACTTCAGGCTGAGGGGGCGATCAACTTATAACCAAACATTTTCACATCAAGTCAATTAGCTTATCCTTTGATTCTGTCCTATAGAGACAATAGTCGGGATTTTCAGCACGATTGTTTCTCAATGTTTGTAGCAAGCCTTTGGTAGCCAGATGGAACCACCGTTACCATGACCATCTGCACTGAGCTGCCCACTTCCTTGCTCAGCTCTACCCATGAGTCCTTTACATCTGGTCCCATGCTGGAGAAAGCTCATCAGAGATCAAAAATGCTATCATTCTTTTTTCTTTTCATATTACGTCAGTATCCTGTAATAAGCTCTGACAAGCATTATTAGGTCTTTTAGTGGAAATCATGGTATCTGAGATCTAGGCTGAGGGGGATGTTGTTCCCTGCCATGGTGCCAACACGCTCGCCTACATCTGGCTATGTCTGGTTTATACCGACTTGCAACACTTCAAGTGACACAGATTGTATCAGTCGCTGTTATAATAGATGCCATTTGCCATTAAATAGATTTAACCGAGTAGATTGCACTTATGAGTGCAGAGCAACTACAGGTAGGAACTATACAGTCATAAAAAATAAATAACTCAAACTTATAGTTTGATGATATGACAGTTTGTTGGCAAGCTGCCAAAGCATGAACAGCATTCTAAAAAGAATGCTCTATGATTGTAACTGATCTTTGCATCATATGGATCAGGTTGCCTTCATATCATGCAGTGCAGTCACGGATCATACATGTGAGGTACGAGTCATCATTAACCGTATAACGATACAACAGGTAGACATGAATATTTCTTCTCAACAGATAAGCACTACAGCTGCTTATCTGTGCAGAGTTTTATTCCAACCGCAAGTTTATGTCACCTCATATTCATTAAAAACTCCATAAATTTTAAACTGTATATCTCCAAATGATAATTTGTCAGTTATGTGCTATGAATCACTTTGCAATGGCAGATATCTCGCTTCCACACATCCTCACCTCCCATCCCTCACACTCTCACCTGAGTTAAATTGTGCATGCAGGCCTCTTTACTTCATCCATCAGTATACGTTCCAGAAATAGTTTTACCATTCCCAAAGGGCATTTTCCAGCCAATAAAGAATGATCCTGTGTCTGTTCTTCTTTCTCTTTATTTTGATCAAGTACCTTATCAAGCATGGATGTTATAAAGACCTACGGTGACCCTGTTGCTGACCCTACACAGACCCGATATATGACTTTGCTACCAGAAAGTAGCATTAAATACTTATCCAACCATTATGTATATAGTGTGAGGCCTTAATCAAGCACTTCACCCTATATCACAGACCATCCTTGGCCTGCCTCTGAGGGAACTCATCTGGCTCCTACAGACATTAACCAGTTCCCTCTCTGGTGCTCCAGGGAGCCATCTATAGCTACCGATGACAGAACAAGGCCACTCACCTTGGGGCCCGGTAGTCCGGGCTGTCCTGGGCTTCCGTGTGGACCTGTAGGACCCTGGAAAAAATGGCGACAGAGGAAAAAAAAAGGAGAGACTAATTTAGAATCCAAACCCACAACAATAGCTCAGAATTTAAGATGAGTCATATATTCAGTCTAAACTTCAGAGAGATGATGTGAAAGTTTGCCAAGAAAAACAAAGCATTTAATCTTAAATGACTGATTGATCATTTTCTTAGACACATACATGTACATGCATGTACACACACACACCATGCATACACTACATTCCTGCACATCTGCACCCCTGCTGTTTGTCAGCCTCTCTCTGCATTATAGCCAGGAGCCAGGAAGTCAGAAATGCTCTCTTTCTCAGCAATTCTCTTCATTTGAACCCAAATAATTAAACTGCAGAAAAGTAGAAAGAGTCTGGTGAAAGAGGCGCTGAGGCAGCAGACAGAGACATGGCCGCAGCACTGAACAGCGCCCACATCTTCCCACCACACAGACCCCAGGCCTCCGTCACTCTCCACTTTATGACTCACAATATAAGGAGTTAGAGTAGATTCTGTAGCAGCCATGTGCTTTCCGTTTACTAGAAGACATGTTTTACTGTAACTGTTTGGCTGGAAGTGGATGTGCGTATGTGTGTGTCTGTCTACCATCTTCCTGTCTATCTGCCTGCTCGTCTGCATATTCAGACTTTCTGTTAGATGCATTAAAATACAGCAGAACATGAGAGGAGACAGAAAAGAAAACACTCCTGTCAGAGCTGATGAGGATAGCAAACCATGCAAGCACACACACACACAGAGAGAGAGAGAGAGAGAGAGAGAGAGAGAGAGAGAGAGAGAGANACACACACACACAGAGAGAGAGAGAGAGAGAGAGAGAGAGAGAGAGAGAGAGAGAGATCCCTGCTAAAGCACATAAATATGCACAAACCAAATTTGCCAAACATTTACCAGTGACAATAATTTAGATTGTTGGAGACTCATTAGAGTCTCATTGGATCTTTTATTGTATGGGATCTGTTGTAAAGACTGATGCAGTGTTTATATTTGCATTCCCTGAGCTAAACCAGCCATGATGGGAGTGCTGTGCAGAGTAGAGCTTCTAAAACGACCAAAAATCAACTAATCACACACCTTCACTCCAACACATATCACATCTACTCAGTTAAATGTGTTTTCTTGCCCCCAGGGTCTGTGGCGGCGATCACAGGATTGAATCATGACAGCTTTGGCATGCATATGATGCAGTCTCATGATCAGAGTGGAAATGCAGCTTGTGCCGCTGCAGCTCGTTGCATCTGGAACTGTTTGTTCACTCCACCTTGTGCTCCAAAGATGCTGAATAAACAACGCTGCATGCATCCCCTCAGCGGATCTATCTCATTGTCATGCGCCATTACAAAGCTAGCCTCGTTCCTGATTTTAATCATGCCGACCACAAACATGTCTGTCAGCGCCTTTTTCCAGACACTTGCAGCTGGATTGCGATGGTGAGTAAAGCCATATGACGAGGTGAAAATACAGTGGGCAACTTCAAGTGAATGCTGTTGCTGGCAAGTTCAATGCCATTTTTGTTTCCGATGTTTTATTGCGTGATATGCTATTTATGTTTGCATTGCTTGGGAACACTCAACAAGTTCAATTCTTAGTACAGACAAAGAAATTTGGTGCTAAATAAGGAGTTTCACTAGTGTATAAAGAAGGGAAGGGGACACACATCCATCCTTACAGAAATCTGCCTGTGTGCAACCACCTTTAGTGCAGGTTACTCACCCGAGAACCTCTTTTTCCTGGAGGACCAGGTAAACCAGGGGGACCAGGAGGACCCTAGATCAGAGAGATAGCAAGAGATGGAGAGAAACAAGAGAAAGAGAAAGAGAGAGAGGGATAAGGAGAGGGGGTGGAGGGGAAGAGAAAAGAGAGGGTATGTTAATGGCAAGCAATAACATGCAGTTCACTGTCCTGGCCTCTGTAATGATGAGTATGTGCTATATTTATGTAAGAGCTATTAAGTTCAAAGAAAGAAGCCAAGTGTTTTCAACTAAAAGCTCTATTAGGAAAGCTCTGAGCAGGAGGGTCGAGTTACAATCTTGGGATGAGACTGACGCCACCAGCCTTTGGTCAGCTCCAAGATTAACATAAACATTGTCATGGAAAAACATAGCATGAAACATATGGAACAATTACATGTCATGTTGGAGTTGATGCAAGTAAAACAAAGAGAGGACAAAGAATTCACACGTGGACGGCACCTTTGAAAAATGAGCCTTGGATGGTATTCAGGACAATGCCAATATTCATAGACAAATCTTGTAGATCAAGCATGTATACCATTTCTGTGTAAATACGTTCAGAGATTGGGGCAAACCAACTAAGAGGTAAAATATGTCTACACACATGGACTTAATACAATACTGAAAACACACCCACGCATACTGTCTCACTCGCCTTCCTCAGGGTGTATATGATCCCACACCCATACATCGTCTAATTCCACAAACCTGTGCCCAGGTGAACACAAAACATGCAGATCATATATTAGGGCAGCACCTGGGCCCATGACACTACTGCATCAATTTTACTCATATTTGACTGGCTAAAAACACCTGATCTAGCTAATCAGATACGGATAGAGCAGGCACAGATGATAAATATACAGTACTCTGGGTCCACAGGACTATAGAATTGAGAACCACTGCACTATCGACAGCAAAGTCACGTCACTAAATTCTTGATCCACTTGGTCCCAAACCAGTCTGCGGAGGATTCAGAAGTTGCACATTTTCAGTCCAACAATAAACAACACATCAGCACACCTTCAATCAGCTAATCAGTGAGTCCTGTTAGTGAAGGGTTTGAGTGGACTTGATATTTTGCAGCCTCTTGGCCCTCCAGGGACATGGTTTTATACTAGATTATTCCAGCCTAAATTAACAAAGTTCAGAACAAACTGGGCAAAAGAAACTTCCATTACATTTAATGTCTAAACTGAGTGGAAGGCAGATTATTGTTGTTCCATGGATCCTTAGAACCAAAACTAAGCTGGGAGCTTTGTTCTGTCCACACATGACAGTTCTAATATGTTATCAGAAGCATGCATGGCAGGGTGAGTGACCAAATTTCCAAATGTTTAGTTGCAATTTGACAATTTTGAAGAGCTGACAATATCCACAATCGCTGCAGCATGTAAGCAGGGTTAAAGAGGCTTGTATGGGCTGCTCCATTCACTAACATGTGCTGCTGATTAATGACAGCAGCCAACATGTTTGTACCTAATGGCTCCTTAGAGATGCGCACATTTGTCAGTTCTGGTCAGCAGTACAAATGGGGACTTTGTTTATTGATTGGCTAATGCTGGTTCTCCTCCAAAACAAGGCATGACTAGAAAATGGAGGACTTTCAAAGTCATTCCTGGCTATCATGTACATACTCACTAGGACTAGGCATTACAACAAAAAGCAGACATAGAGCAGATCACCAATGATTCTTGAATAAAGGTCAGTTGAGTTCACTGAGCGATGTTAAAGGAGTACTCCACCAATTTCACACGTCTCTTGCCAATACTGAAAAGTTAATCCATGCTTTTGTTTCTAATAGACTAGACGATTGTAATGCTCTTCTATCTGGCTTATCCAAAAAGGGAAATTGGTTGCTCGCAACTTGTGCAGAACGCAGCAGCCCGTGTGCTGACAAAGTCCAGAGAGCTCTCATTACACCTAGCTTAAAATCATTGCATTGGTTACATGTTATTCAAAGAACACATTTTTAGATTCTTCTATTAATTTTTTAAAATTGTTGAATGGCATTGCTCCATCTTATCTATCTGATATGCTACACACACAGATATGTGCCTGTTAGATCTTCTGACTTAAGCATCTTAACTGTTCCTAACATCCAAACTAAAAGGTTTGGAGAGGCAGCTTTGGGTTTTTATGGTCCAAGACTATGGAACAATTTGCCAAAGGTTTCAGTGGGTTTCTAAATCTGTGGATGTTTTTAAGAAGAATCTTAAGAGATATCTTTATAGTGCTACTTTTATGTCAAATGCTGATGATTGTTTTTACTGGTCATATTCTTTTAGTTTATCTCTTTTATTTTTACATCTCTTTTATTTAATGTGAAGCACTTTGAGTTGCACATCGTGTATGAATTGTGCTATATAAATAAAGATGATGATGATGATTTTATTATTATTATTATTATTACTATTATTATCATCAAATTCAGTTCATTGGTCTTTAAGACTGAGTCCCGATACATTAAGGGAGTGCAGTACTAAATCAATGGCGTCCTGTTTTAAGCAGTGACAATGGATGGCTGGGATTGAGACTAAAGTGAAATAAAACTGAAATAAATGTCAGCAGAATGACCATCAATGTGTTCTTACTCGTTGGATAACACTAAGCAGTCAGCCAAAGAGAAAATCCCCTCATGGTTAAGGGCTATTCAGCGACCAACTCCCCCACAGACCCTCACCCCCCCCCCANCCCCCCCCAATCCACCCCAAAGAATGAGTCTGTCTGCCTAAATAAATCAGTTGGTTCCCATTATAAACAATAAGAGTTAGACAAAGGAAAGGCAGGTGAAACCCGGAATCTTCTTGCTGGCAAAGGGCCAGAAGAGAAATTTAGTTTTACAAGCCTTAAGAATGTAATATGATACTTCTATCTTTTCTTTTTTATATCTTCTATCTTTTCACAACTACATTCAATATCCAGCATATAACAGGACCCTAGCTTGTCCCTCAGCATTTTAATATGAATGTTTTTTAATGTTATATTACTATACCAGTTGATTATAATGATCTGGAGTCTTAGTAGCCCTCTGAAAGTCAGAGAAATAGATGAACAAAGAGGGGGAAAGAAACAGCTGTTTGTTCCTCCAGACTCCCACACACAGACACATGGAAACTGTGAGCACACCACCGCCTTGACCACAACAACAGGGTCTAAAGAAACCAAGACACTTGTGAAATAAAAGGATAATTTCCAAATGCTTGATGTATAATTGCCAAGACAGGGGTCAAATCTTTCTCAATGGAGCCAATTCAAAAACTCAATTTTCTGAAAAGCTGAGTGATAGAATTAATCATCCTTTTAACTTTCGATGACATTAACTTGAGATGATCACACAGAAATGCCCCCTTGCACTGGTCCCCACCATCCTGCCAGTAAATGAGCTGTCTGCTGTAGGTAGCTTAATAACAGACTCTATAACTGAGACATTCCCAAGAGGGAAAATGCATTTGGAAGGGCGATGAATGACTTAAATCCACACTTCCACCCTTCAACCTTTTCATGCACAGTTCAGGATCATTCTAAATACCTAAAGATCCTTCTATAATCTAACATTAAAGCGTATATTATGCCTCACAAACTAAGGATGAGTTGTACCTGAGGTGATGCAGTGATGATGAACTGCATTAATCATCATTTTACCTGAGTAGGGAACAGACTTAACTAAATATGATCAGACATTAAGTAGCAATTAGTTGGACAATAAGGTTGTTTTGTACCTTTATCTTTGCAAATGATTTAATCATTTACATTTAATCATTTAATCAATTACAATATTCTGAGAATCTATATCCTACAATTGCTGGATGCAGTCAGACGATTATGTGGCTAAATAAAGAACACATTGAACAATAACTTATTTTTTGTAACTTCATTTACTGCTATCTTATCACAGTAGCCATGGTTTATTGTCACTGATAACTGGTTCCATTCAGAAGCATGGGAGGACAGTAAGGATGAAGCATCCGACCACATCAGTCTTGTGTTTTTTGAGGCAGAGGTTTGCTACATTTGTTCTGATGAACTGACTAAAATTATCCATAACTGTTGTAAAATTACTTTACTTAAATTCACAAAATTACATGTTGTTTGACTTTTCCTTGTACTTTCCTATATCAGGTTAAATTGCTATTCACATAACTACAGTATGTCATAAGCCACTAACAAAACTGCAAATCTAGAAAGACTTCAAAGCTCATATAATTTACCAAGGTTTGTGGTAATCATTTAATTAGGAGTTACCAAATAATGATTTGGTTGGCCAAATCTGCCCTCAACAAAATTATTTGACCCCAATGAAATCTGAAATGTCAGGGCCTAGATCCCTCCTCACACTGACATTACATTTAAGTCTTAACTTTCATTGCAGCGGCTTAGTCTATGTCCTGGAGTACTGCTCAGGCCAGCATTTGTATTGAAGGCTTCAACTGAACAAATGAAAATATTCCAAACTTGCAGGCCTCAATTGTCTCCTCCATGCCTATAAAACTGCACTGGCCCTCCAATCAACGGCAATAACAAAAATTGGCCCATGGCTGGACTTAATTGCAGACCCCTGCGATATATACAGCTGTACTTGTCTGGTTATGTGCCCACAAAACTATGAAATATTTCCCTCAGGGAAGTAAACCAGCTTCTTTTCAAGTTCAAACTGAGAGATAATGATACAAGAATGAACCACTGACCTTCAGCTGACCCAACATTCAACACATGCCTGTCCCAAAGTTATCAGAGTAGTCGCCATATATAAAATAGTTGAAACAGAACAAAGGAAATGAACAAACACTTAGCTTAATTTATTAATGATTTTTCCAATCTATACCAACAATTTTGGCAGTTTTGCTAACCTGTGCCCCACCTACAAGATTGATGACACCTTAAAGATGAGGTAATACCATGGAAACTGACAAACCAGTCCAGACATCTTATATCATCACACACACTCTGAAGCTTCAAACAGAACAGAAAGCAAAACCAGACACATCTCACTCTCATGGAAACATAAGCAATGGATGAAGCTCTGAGCTATAAAAGAGTGTTCAGAGGCAAAATTATCTTGACAGCCAGCTTACATCATAAGGTTACAGCCCATTCTTTCTTGCCAGGCTATACTTCCAAACTAAGGATGAGTTATCCTCTGTTACAAAGAGCAAAAGTAGCTGGCAGCATTTCAGCGAGGGAATGACGTGTTATTTTAACAACCTGTAGATACATGAAAAAAGAACAGTGCTTGGACATGCCATCAACTCTAAATCAATCCACAGCCCTGCCAAAATATTTTTTCACATATCCTGGGAGTATGTGAGGAAGCCAAGTGTTAGAGTATAATTGTAATTTTCTTCTTGATCATGCAAAGCGATGCACCGACTTGTAGCTCAATTCAACTTTTTGATGTTATCCTCATTCATAATTTTAATTACCTACCGGAGGACCAGGCTCTCCTTTGGGGCCATGTAAACCATCTTCATAGTCATATAAGAAGTCCGGCTCTTCATATCCATAGTCATAGCCTTCCATGTCTACATCCTCATAGCTGCCATTCAGACCATGCTCCTCTGAGGTGTCCACCTGATTCTCCCGGTACAGAGTGGTCCCACTGGTTCTCACATGAGCCTCCAGAAGCTGATGAGTCTGTTGAGTCGTAGTGCTAGAGTCCCTGGAGCTAGTGCTGGAGCTGTTGCTGAGGTCCTCCTTTACACGACTCTGCCTGACTAGGGAAATCAAGCCTGGGGTGGTATCTGGGGTCGGCGGATTTCCAGAGCTGCTCTCTTCTTCTATGTTGTTCTCAGATTGAGTAGAGTCCCCCCGGGGTCTAGAACCTGCTGCCAATGCGTTTGCGGCAGTGGTAATAGCCGTCCTGTGGATGAGGTCCAGAGCTGCCAGCCCACTCAGGGAAGCTGAGGTGGAGCTATCTGGCTGAGGAAAGGATGTGGTGGGGTGAGTGATGTGTTCCAATGGAGAAATGTGGCTCGAGCGCCTCAGATGAGGTCGTATTGATGGGCTCAGTTCTGAATACTGTGTGACAGAACTGCCTGGAGATAGTTTGACAGTGGCTGTGGTTTTTATGGGGGCCTGATGAGTGGTGGCTAATCCAGAAAGGGAATCTGTCGAAGGAGTAGAAGAAGGGTCATTTGCCTTAATATCCAATCCAGGATGTGGCAAAGGCAATCGGTAAGTGTCGGCCAGCCGGCACTGTTTTTTAAGGTAGCTGCAGTAGTGAGTGGCAGCTTGGGCTGAGGGGTAGATGTCCAGCTGGCAGACCCGCCCAACAAATGGTGCCGCTTTGGAGCTCATCCTCCCCAGTGTGAAGAGGCCCCCAGAGTCCCCCAATGTTTGAGACCTGCCAAGGGTCTGTTCCCGCTGCTGCACTGCCCCACAATCCGCATAGAAGGACACCGAGCGTGGACGGACACCCACAGCAAATGAGTGTTGTTGTTCATCCTGCCAGTCGTAGGTGAAGTAGACAGAGGCCTTCTCGGCAATGTAAACCACCACTCTGCGCGGCAGGAGCTGAATGCCAAAACGTAACCTGTCCCTCCCGTCCTTGACGCTAAAAAGAAATGCATTGTTTGCTCGCCAGGAGCTTAGGCTGACCACAACAGAAAACTCCTCGCCGACCTCTGGCAGGAACAGACTGCCTGCTGGGACCTCAAAGTGGGAGTTTGAGTCGAGTAAAACCCCATATCCAGGAAGAGGGAGATTTGAAGGTGAGGGAGTTGCAGTGTAAGTGGTGGATGGTGAGTCTGTCCCCTTGTAAGGATCGTCTCTGCTGCTCTGGGCTCTCGACTCGATGAGCCCCAGACGATAAAGAATATCCACACCTGAAAGACAGAGGAGAAACGAGTAAAGTAACACGCCAAGATATGATCATCTTAAAGGTAGAGTTCGCCTACAAAATGTCACACATATTCTGGATGATCCTTAGGGAACAATGTATGGGCATCGCAACCCAAGAAAGATGAGGCTCTCTTGGTGATTTTACAGTGAGACTCTAAGCACAACATGCTAATTCAGGCCAGCTGACACACTAATGAGACACTTAACTCTTCAATACATGTGGCCAATCAAATTTAATTGCTATGAAACATTTGTTCTTAGCAGTATGTATGTAATGAATGTTTTGGTGAGTATAAACTTAATGATATAGCACATGGAAGATTTTTATGCTCATCTACACAAAATGCCAATGACTCAATGATTCAGTTTGGCTAGGTTCCGACTTTTCTCTCTATATAGCCCTTATTCCGGGTCCCACCCATCAGATTTTTCAAAACTCTGATCTTCAGATTAAGGAAAAAACAGCAAATAACAAAGTAGTACACCACTGAACACATGCAGGTTAGTTGAAAGGGAAATTCTATATTGCACATAGGTGTGAGTATGAATATGAATGAGTTTGTTTCAAAGTGTTTCAAACTGGCAGCCTGTCCAGATTGTACCCTGCCCAGCCCGTCATGACCCTGTATATGATAAACAGATACAGAGATGGATGGATGGATGAAGTCTTTATTGAATAGTTGATCATGGAAACCAATATGCAACAAGAAAGAAGGTGAATAAGGGATCCTGGCTGGACTGGGCTGGAGGATGTTAAAGCTATACATTTTAGACCAGTGATCCACCTGAAATGCCCTATTCATGTTTCTATTAGTGCTCTATGTGGCTTTAGGTGACTTTCTTATTTACGTCATTGTCGATCACCACAAACTGCAGACTTGTTGATATTCATGCAAATTTCACTAACAGAGCTCAAGAAATAACAAAAATGTCCATTTACTGTAACTATGAATCTCCATTCCTTAGGACTGCTCACAATCTGTGCTTGTTCAGACTAAATGAGTGAGGGAGGAAATCTCTGCTCAACTGTTGTATACCCTCACCGCAGTCTCCACAAGATGCTGGGGACCCCTCCTCGTTTTTCTGTTAAAGCAAGTGCCAGAAAAGCAGCTGGAGCCCAGATGAGTAGAGGAGACTAGAGAAAGATGGGGCTGTTAGCCTACACAAACCCATTCTACACAGCATGTTTGAGTCGGTATGCCACCAGAGATTCATGAGAACAGCTTTCCTCCAAATGACCCTGTCATTCCTTTCCTTGCCTACAGGTAATTCTTCAAAGAATTTATGTTAGGTCCACCGACAGGCGAAAACACTTAAACAATACCTGCAGACAGAGGATATGCTTTGCAGTTTTGGCTTGGAGTAAAGTGGAAAGGCAGATAACCAGGCTGGAGGGAAATGAGTCACACGTGTCATGTATGTCAGCAGTGTGAAGTAATGTTTTTTGAAAAACTAAACAAAAGACAAAAAGGCACAAGGATATTCGACACGTATTGTAAATATCAAACATAACTGGGTCAGTGACTTTAGAAACTGATCTGACTGTGTGCATGTGTGTGTACGTGATAGAGATTAAAGGGAGAATATAAATGTGAGTGTGTGAGTGTGTGTGAGTGTGGTGGCAGACAAAAGCAGGTAAGCCATTGAGTCTTGTACGTGCGAGTGTGTCCTTGGATGTGTGTGTTTCTGTGCATCTGTGTGTTTTGGTGTGTAGATCCCAGGGACAGAAACAGGATTAAAGGTATTTTCATTACGATCCACAAAAACTGGCTTCCTTCCTTTGGCTGTTCTGGCATTACTAAAGTGAGCCTGAGTGCAATAACTCAAAGCTGTGATCTCATCCTCATCTTCATGCTTCACCTTCATCGTCTTCTATCATTTTTTCACTGTTAATGAATTAAAAAAAAAAAAAACCTTTTTTGACAGATTGTGTTGTTTAGTTTATATTATTAGCAACACTCAAAAGTGTAGACAGCAAAAGTAAAAAACACAGGACATCAAAAATGTAATTTGCCTATTTAACGGACCATACCAGTGGTTTTGATGTTTTAGTTCCTATACTATCCAAGTTACATTATGTTACTGCCAACCATTTTCCCATTTTAGTTTTATATTATTTTATCAGATTCCCTAATCTTTCAAAATAAAATGTTCAGGTAATAAACCCACCTTAAAATTCAATGTTTTGCCTGCCTAACACTTATGCTCAATTGTAGAAGACACAGCTGTTTAAAACATATTGGTAAAAGTACTCTTCTCTTGCAACTACACTCCCTGGTATAATCCATGTAGCTTTGTGTTGGTCCACTTAAATTAAGTAACTTTGACAAAAAAATAAGAATGACATGTTCGCTATGATGGAATACTTATCTCAAGCATGTTTCAAGTCTCTACAAGTTGATTTTTATAGCATAGTAGAGTGAACTGAAACAATGGCTGCCTGGAAGGTGTGAAAAAAATTCAAAAACGTACCCTCTAGCAGTATGTCTTGGAAAATGGTTGGCAGTAATGTAACATGTATACGGGTAGCATTTATTGAGCTCAAAACCACTGATATGGTCCTTTAAAATGAGATGCTCATGTATGACTTTTTGAACTTTTCACCCCAGTTGGGATCAAGTCAACTTTTTGAAATGCTTTAATGTGCAAGAGCACATTGGTCTCCCTTTCTGTAGCACTGCTGTGCACACTGAGTGAAAAGACCATTTTTAGATACTGTCTCTTTAAGAGACCCTACAAAAAGCATTCTATTTTGCGAACCGTTGTGATTTGTTAACAGTGTCAGGCCTTTGCTAGAAACACTTACTCACTCACTGGAAAACAGCATGTAAAAACAAAACAGATTTGCCAAGTCAAAGAAACTGACTTCTGTTCTTCTTCCTGTCAGTTTTAGACAACAAAACTTGTAGTCCAGCACCAACTGTTGTTTTAGTTTTCAGCTATTACAGATTGTTGCAAGTAAGAATTGCAAAGAAGCATTTACCTTTTTTACCTACTAGATGATGAGGGAAAAATCTCTGCAATAGACCACATATCAGACTAACACACTCAGTAGGGGAAGCAGGATTTTGGGGACGGGTTGATTACACTGGCTTACAAGTGTTTTTCGTTGTAACCATTTGGTTTTTATTTCTCTGTCCCTGTGCTTTGGAGGGACGGAGGGGATGATGGAAGACAGTGAATGTGGCTCTGGGGGACCATACACTACTCCACTTTAAATAGGGAGTCTATCTGCAGCGGATCTGAGCACGCACTGAGATGTCCTTGACATTCTTTGCCTGAGGTAACGTCAGCCCAGATTCCAATTAACCTGTCTCATATGTGAAGACAAGCTGCTCTTGCCCTCTGTATGCATTCCTCCTCCCCTTGTTATGATGGATTGATCCTATGTGAAGTGGGTTCCCCAACTATAGATAAGGAAGAAGATGATAATGCTGCCTGGAATATGAAAACATGGGCTACTTTCAGTTCAGTGAACAAAAACCGGAACACAAATGTGGAAATCCCTCATTAGATTAACCTGAAGTTATGTGTAAATACATATTTCTGGCAGCATCCCAGTGATGTGCCAGTCAAAAAACAATATCACCTCTTAACACAATCATCTGGCACAAGAATTCAACTTAAAACTGTGTGGGGAGCATTTCTTTAGACTCTTTCAGCAATGTTCTTTTTTTGCTGACTGAAGGCATGTTCTTGCAAGGAAATCACATCCTGGGGAAAATGGTGATTTATACTTGAACTATCCAACAGCTGCAAAGAAACTGAGATGTACTGATTCTATTATCTCTGACCAATGACTCTTCTCACCTCCATTTCCCCTCATCTTTGTTCCTTTGTTAAAACAAAACAGATGACTATCACCTTATCTACACAGCATCTGACCAGCTGAGACAGTTGCCAAAACATGCAAAGCATTTCTCTGAGACTTCCTCTTCTTCTCTGAGACCTCTTCTTAGCATATTAAAAACCTCGCTCTGAAGGTCCAGAGAAGAGAAAGCAGAAAGATAACGAAGGGAAGGAGGCTGTTTGCGTTGCCTCTACCTGCATTCTGAGACCTGGAGAGCAAGAATTGACATGTTATGGAGAGAGAGTTTAAACAAGGAACAAGGGAAGAGGAGCTCCTGTTTGCAGCTGCCGGCTCTCTGACAGATGCACCAGCTGCATCCTGCCTGTAAACTAAATGATGATAACTACTGCAAAATAAAGTTCCTCTCTGCCAGCTGTGCGTTCAACGAGGTATGATGAATATGCATGAAAATATTAACTTGTGCAGTATAGCAATGTTTCATATGCTGTTGTGTTCTGCTGAAGTATTTTCGCAGTACATGTTGGATAACCAACACAAAACTCTTAAAGGGAACATATTAAACAGATATCCACGTTCTTATTTTCATTTAAGGGCCTATTGTCAAACCTTTGCAATGCTTTAATGTGCAAAAAACACATTTATCCACTTCTTTTCTTCCTTGCCGCTGCACTGTGCACACTGAGTGATGACAGACAACTGTAGGCAGTCTCTTTAAGACTCTATTCCAAAAAGTCTACTCTCTTCTGACCGGCATAACAGAATGCTGGCCAAACACTTGCTTATTACTATCATATTTAGTGGGTGTATCTAGCAAAGTGTGTTACATGTTGACATCACCATGATAAGGCAGTAAAGGATGAATTAAAAATGAAGCATTCAGGGCAGTTAAGGAGCTTCAGGTTTGTTATAGGTGAATTTCTTTTGGTGTGAATCTCATGTTTTGTATCTTCCTCCATACTATATTATACAATACAAATGAAGGGAAATAACTGAAATAAAGCAATCAAAATACAGTCTGCTGTTTACCTTGTGCTAGGTAGTCTTCTTCTGCAGAGAGTACTGCTGAGCATACTGACAGGAGCAGGAGAAAGTTCCACCTAAAGCAACAAACAGAGCATTTTTTTAAGGAAAACAATAATACATTAGCTGGTTTAATACTCACATAGCATTGCATTAAAATGAAGGCAAACTGGCCAATAATTGATGATATCAAGGGAATCAATTGTGATTTCAATCAGGACTGAAATAATCAAAAGCCCTTTTCCCATGAAATTTGTCCATTTATGATGTTAAAAAGTCACATGAAGTAGCTCATCCTAGCATGCACATGGACAGGTTGCCAGTCCATCACAGGGAAAATACAGATAATCACACATTCACACTCACAGATAAAGAGTCTGTCTGAGTATTGCTGCAATCTTGGTCAAAAGTGAGGAAAATAAGGGGAAAATCATGCAACTCCCACACTAAAGCCTCATTTATACTTTACGCTAGCTACGCGTACAAATGGCCGACACGCGTTTTTAGCGTCGGTTTGACGCGTCGTTTGTGCGTCATCCAGAATTAACGCTACGCTCCTGACACGGCAGTACCTACAGAAACCACGGGGGGCAGTGTTGTGAACGTTTGTCGTGATGTGAGCAGCACATGCGGGGCCAGTAAATAAACAATGTTTATGGACTGCGGATAAAAATTAGCCTTCTTTTGGCAAAATCCGATGCATTTACATCATGGCTATGCATGATGTTAATTAATGTAGATGGTCCCCTTAAAACTAAATAAATAAATGAAAAGTGTGCAGTACTGTATTATTACCTGTGCATGGATAACCGATGACAGACAGAAACGGCTGCAGCTTTTGNTTTTTTTTTTTTTTTTTTTTTTTTTTAGATTTTTAAAGAAACTGGTATATTGTTCCATCATTGTATTTGTTTAGCAGATTACCTGTTTTTCTGTGATTTCCTGAAAATAATCCTCGTACTGGTAAACATTTCAGCTGCTGATTACGTAACTGACCAATCACAACAGAGCTAACTGGCCGCCACAAAATGTTTATTCAGGAAATATCTCTTTCTAAGATATACTATTTTCCAGATGAAGATGATTGGGTAAGTGCTCTTTATGTTTGATCGTTGCTGCAAACGCTCCACTAGCTTAACCCTCCATGGCTGCTAAATTGTGTCTGTATCAAGTCACGGCGCCTCACATCGCCGCCTGGCGGACAGAGCGTTAACCCTCCAGATCAACGTTAACTACGGAGGCAAGTATGTACACAATTCCGCTCACGTAGGCAACATGGGCTGGGAACTGAAACCTGGTCCTTCTTAGCACTTAACAATGTGCCATCTCGCATTTCCATTTTATTTCACTATGAATTACATAATGGAGTTCCCATTTATACCTTGCACTAATTGTAACCAGACACATTATCTGGATAAGGAAAAATGTGATAAAGGTGTAACTCCAAGTCCTGTCATCAGATGGCATTATCCAGATACAGAGATTGCATTTGAACATAAGGTGAAGACTCAGGAGGTTTTCATTCATGAAATATAGATGTCAAAACCAGGATGTGAATATTCTCTGATATTCCCAAAACAAAGATATGAATCGTCACCGCATCCTCTGACTACACTGTGTTTCAGTGTGCTCTGCTTTCCTCAGTGGTTACTCCAAAGTCACACTGTAAACATCAACTTCATAAATATCAGATGGGAGACATTAAACAGATGCACCAAACATTAAATCAGCTCTACAGAGTATATCACTGGTCTGTTGTTGAGGTTTTGTCTCAGTCGCATGTAAATTACATTTGACAAAACTGTGGTAAATGAGAAAAACACCACTGACTCTCCTTTGGCTTTCTTTCCACTCAGTCATTAGCTTTCAGGAGACTAGCATTACACTGCTGACATAAGGAGAGAGAGTCTCTTTATGCTGCAGCCAGGGCCTTCAGGTGATGATAAATGGACAATTTCTTGAGACAGAGGAAGGACTGAAATGTTTCCTGCAGCAGCGACAGGGACTGGGTTTAGAAGCTATGGGTAGACAGTAAATACCTATGCTATGTTGAGCTCATCCTCTCAGAATATGGCAAGCAAAGGGAAATAATCATATTGTAACAACAATACATGTACAGACTTGGAGAGATGGAAATACTTCCAAGAGTTCAATGAAAACACACAAATGGGTGAATGCAGTTTTTGGGACATCGTTACATTGATAGACAAATACGCACACAGTTAAGATTTAAAGGTATTAACCTTGTTAATGTCGATATTAATGGGGCAGCACCGTGCTTTGGTGGTTACCATTGTTACCTCACAACAAGAAGGTCCTGGGTTTAAATCTGACTTCCATGGAGTTTGTATGATCTCTCTTTGTCCGCATGGGTTTCCTGTAGGTGCACCAGTTTCCTCCCACAGTCCAAAGACATAAGGTAAATTGGAAACTCTAAATTGCCCACAGGTGTGAATGTTTGTCTGTTTCTATGTTTTAGCCTTGTGATGGGCTGGCAACCTGTCCAGCTTTTAACCTGCCTCTCACCTGGAATCACCTTTAACCCTCTTATTAACATGATAAGCGGTTATAGAAAATGGATGGAAGGATTATCAATTATTAATTGTGCATAAATGATACAAAAACTATACACATGATGAGCAGAAAGCAATGCTATGACATGTTCCATGTTGGTTTGACAATGTATTTATACACCACACCCTGTGTAAAGTCAGCAAAATTATAACAAGGAGAGAAGATGAAATACAGCACAGACCACTTCAACCATATTTTTCTTATTACACAGACTGATTGATAATGAACTTTGTGTTGCATTAAACCCCCTTCCCCTCATATATATTAACCAAAATCTTTAGACCATCATTCTTGAGGCTCTTGGACACTGAGTTCAAATCATACACAGAACTTTTACCACGGAAGAGAGAAACCTCTAAGTCCTGTTTACTGATCCTTTCAAATGTGACATTTTTTATGACTAAAAATATCATGAAAAAGTCATTTATGTGTCATGTTTTATTGTAACCAGACAAAGATTGATTTTGTCTGAGAGGCAGTTGTGGTTAAATTTATATAAAAGCTGAATGCTGTGCATGCAAACATGTTACAGCAAGGCTGTGACCACAGAGAGGGAAAAGCCCCAACTTGTGTGTGTGTGTGTGTGTGTGTGGTTCCTGGATCTTCATTCAGAAAGCCTCCCAAAGGGGCTGTGAGCTGGTCAGACTGAACTGATCATCAACTCTTTCAGAATAAACAGGATGAGATAATGAATAACTGTGGTCATATTCGGAAGTTCAAATGCTGCAGGTTAAGTGTAACATGACAACACAATCACAGTAACTATAAACACAGTGATTTACAAACACCATTGCTGTGGAATTAACCCCTAAAATTTCACAGATACAGACTTGGTACAGATACAGACAATTCAGGTGTAGATAAAATATTAAGCTTTCAGGACTCATCCACATGCTGCCTTTTTCAGTGGATTCATAAAACACAGATACATTTGACCCCCACTGACCCCACTTCTAGGTGGCATGGCCCACCATATAGCTACAGAAGGACAGAATGCACTGTATGCAATCATTGTAAAGACTAAATGTAAAGGAAGCCACATAAGTGCAGCAACAATGATAAAATTAGTGCACTGTTCTCATTTTCATTTACTAACAGATAAGCCACATAACCACTCTAAAATATCAGATGATTATGTGATATCTTCAGCTCAGTTTAGTTGTACTGTTTGATTATTTGATAAAGTCACGTCTTCTAAAATACAGAGTTTCAGTCTATAAAAGCACAAGCTTTCCTATAAAGTGATTATTGTGTACAGCCTCTCCTTTGTATTCTTAAAACCATCACCTTCCACATGTTGTCTCCCTAAAACTACAGCAAAGATGTATTGTCACACGTATTATGTAAATTATTATCTTGCTGGTATCCAGTTCAAAAACTTTGTCACAGTCGGTATGTTTACATGTACACTATACTCAGATAATTTGTCAGTTCTCTGATTAAGGAAATAAAGCAAGTAAGACGTATAAATGGATGGAATTAATATGATTCCACTCTTCCCCAAATATACCTGACATACTGCTTAATCAGAGTATGAGGAGCATCTACCAGGTGAGGAAATGCATGCTGAGATGGCTTTGTAAAGTTATATTATAAAGTTTACACGCCCAAATAAATGTATTTAAAATTGCATAATCTAGGTCTGTTACTTGGAGTAAGTTTAATCTTTTATTTTCCCTTCTTTTTTCAAAAATTTAACCTTTATTTAACCACGCAAATCTCATTGAGATAAAAATCTCTTCCAAGAGAGACCTGGCCAAGATGACAGCATTTATGCTGCTCTGATTGATTTCAATCTAATTTCAATCTAATTATGGTGCTTGCATGATGTTTGAAAAAAAATCAATTTATTTCTTTAACCTGAAGTTAAAGAAACCTGAAGTTTTAACATGCACATAAACTTACTGACTGCTTCCAAGAAAGATGCAACCAAAAAAGCCTATTGAAATGTCTTCATAGCTGATATGGAGAGTGTTTCCAGCTATGGTAAAGATGCAAGTTTTCAGCATATACCAGCTTCATCAAGAATGACATGCTGAGAGAGATTTTTGCTTTTATGATTGGTGCAGAATTGTAAAATGTCAATACAATATGTGGGAATGAGACATGGACAGAGATGCATGTTTATTAAGCAAATTTTTTGTTTTCTTTCTCATCTTCTGTTTGACTTATTTACAGTCATATTGTCAGTGTGCAGAAAACGACAGGCGCAGCTAGTTTTATGTCATCTCAGAGTATGTCTACCTATTGTCTAGATCTTTAAAACAGATTCTGTACATTAAAACCAAATCAATCAAACTGACAGCTCTGTACACACCAACAGCTGCTACCTCAACTTAAAGTGGCTTCTGGCAGCTAATGTGATTTTTTTTTTTTTTACTGAAACAGAGTGGTGGCAGTTCAAAAAACTTAAGCAGACAAAACCCAGCTGTTTTTAAAAGCAATTACATGAGCCGAACAAAAAACGAGCTATCAGTCACAGGCTGCAGTCACACTTTAAGCTGCAGTTCTTAAACTTGAATTACACCTGCTGATGTACTCAGGGGGTCACATGAATAATTGTATTTAAAAAAAAAAAGAGCAAGAAAACGTTCCCTGTGTTTTTTCCAATTCATAAAAGACAGCGCCAGATTCAGCGTATCAATAAAGATGTCGGGGAAGCAGTTCATAAAACACACCCTTACACAAAAATTAAGACCTGTTTCAGTCTTCAGCCTTCAGCAGTGTGAAATCGTAAACTGTATGTGGTTCACATGTGTTAGTGATCAATAAATGTGATAGATAAACTATTCAGCTGATCAGTCAGTGTATTTAAATGGAGTGTTTTTATCTGATCTCAGTCTCAGCACTAAGCCTCTTCCTCAGGTCTCAACCCCAGCGCTCTGCATCTCTCTCTCTCTCTCTCTCTCTCTCTCTCTNTTTTTTTTTTTTTTTTTTTTTTAAATGCAGAGCTCTAAGGCAGAGAATTTGAGTTTTTGTTTAATTATTGATTTTGAAAGATCAGGTGATTTGGCAAAATAATAGGAATACTGAAATACAATTTTATGTTTTGGAAAATGGTTGTCAGTAATGTAACGTGGTTGCAGGTACTATTTATTGGGCTCAAACATGCAAAATCACCAGTATGGTCCTTTAATTATGAAGTAGTTCCATAACATGCCAATCTTCATTGGCTTTTGCTCGTGACGTGACACCTCTTACAACAACAAGTGACGGGACAATGATGTGCTAATTGACGTGGAAAGCTTCATGATTGAGCTTCAATTATCACATGCATATTTAGCTGTAGTTACCTTTTTTTTTAATAAATTACCTCCTATGTCACTTTAACATGTTTTGGTAAGATTCTGCTCATACTCGCTACAGAAACATTTTTGGCAGGGCTTCTGCTGACAGAAGATGAGCTGCGTTTGCTTAGAGTTTTGCTGCCAACACACAAACTGGCCTGAAGATGAATTCAAACTGGCCTGAAGATGAATACTTCACCAAGACTAATAGATACCTGTCAAATGTATACCTTGCTCTGATACTACAGGGCAAAGCATATATCAGTGTACCCCAAATACCGGCCCGCGGGCCACATCC
>VXCM01003395.1:0-40819 GCA_014773175.1 Lucifuga dentata
CTGAAGTCTCAGCTAGTAAAGTAAATAATGCTTGATTCTAGAATATTCATTCATATTCTATGATGTCGATTTCAAAAGGGTTTACTGGGGGGACTTTTTTTATGGATTTTTTTCCCTCAATTTTAGGAAAATATTACTTGTAGAATATCTTAAAAATGTAGTGTAAATGGTTCTAGGAATGTTCTTTTTAAAATATATCAACTAAAAAAAAAATTCTAGAAATTCTACACAGTTCTTCCATAGTTGATATAAAAAATATTCTAAAAAAAAAAAAAATTTNAAAAAAAAAAAAAATTCTACAAAACTTTCAGTGACAAATTCTTCCACACTTCATTGTCACGTGATCTATTTTGATTTTAAGTTCTTCACTCCCTCTGCAAACACAATCTGGAAAATGGCAAAACATAACACTAGGAAACTCATAATTCTACAAATATCTTCATGCGATTATAGGAAATTCTTGCACACGATTCTACGCGGTTGTAGATGGACCTTGATTGGTTTTGAAATTCTCTTTGAAACTCTAGAGGCCTTGAAATTGACAAAATGCTATTTTGTTGTTTAAAGGCCTGTCACAGATTTTCACAAACCAAAATTTTGTCATCCTGGATTAAATTACAGATACAGACAAATGTTGACTCCAGGAGATTCATTCATAATCCCCTAGAGTCAACAGTTTTGGTATTGTGCTTACTATGATGATCTAAGAGGACTTATTTAATGAAATATTTGACCAAAATCCAGAAATATTTTGGTATAGTAATGATGAAAAATTGGAATGGTTGTTTAATTTTAATGTTTTTAAATTTTTGGCTAATTTTGTCTCTACAGCCTGGAAAAGAAGGCAAGATGAATTGTTTCTTTAATATGGCTGAAATTTTTGATGTACTGATATGGATTTCACTTCACAATGTACAAGAAATCCTTATTTATTAATTAATTAACTCATTTATTTATTCATTCATTTAGTTAGTTAGTTTTTTTTTTGATTAATGAAGTTTAAAAACAAAATTCATATGTTCATGTATTATTTAATGGTTTCCCCTGAATGTCACCTCCTGCTGTTCAACCATGCTTATCCTTCGCCCTCTTGTTTCACCTCCTTCACTTTACTTTCTAAAACTCTTCTTCCTCTGCCCAGCCTCTCCCCGGCAGTGCATCGATTTGTTCTTCGACGAGAATTATTCCATCGAGGCGTCATGGGAGTGTAAGTTCGATCACATCGAGGTCCGTGACGGCCCCTTCGGCTTCTCACCCATCATCGGTCGTTACTGCGGCCAGCAGAGTCCCCCGTACATCCGCTCCAGCGGGAGGTACCTGTACATCAAGTTTGTGGCTGATGGTGAACTGGAGGCCATTGGGTTTTCTGCACGGTACAGCTTCACGCAAGGTGAGCGATGGAACTCAAGGTGGGTCGTGAAATCTAGAGAGTCCTGAAACATTTTGGGAAATGAGCTTATTGTCTTCAAACAAATTAGCTGCTGCATGTAGGAAGAGAGATATGAGTTTCTAGTACACAAATGGACACACCAGTCCAGGAAAAGGGATTCAGATTTGAAAATGATGCATTGAAGTAGATTGATAATGTTGGTAAATTTTTTTTATTGTTTAATCATGACCAAACCATAACACTAAATAAAATTTGCCTACTTTATCCACCTAGAGCAAGAAGTCAGTTTTGCAATTTCACTTTTGATGAACTAAAATACAGCTTTTTTTTTTGTTTTTTGTATATGTGCACATCATAATTTCCCCTCACAGATTCATCCTTTTACTTGTGAGGAAAAAAACAGCTGCTAGTTTGGAAATTCTCATGTTGTAAAATGGCATTATATTGCATCAAAGGGCTCAAATGCAGGCATGCAGTAAAGGTTGGATTTTGGGCTAAGGCAGAGAAACAATGGTTCTCAACCTGAACCTCACGTACCACACTACATATTTTCCATCTCCCACTGCTGTACCCACCTGATGAGCTAAACCAGGTTTCTGTAGCCAATTAAGAACTAGGAGGCAATAATGCTGCGTTCCAGTTACCGTTACCTCGGAACTCAAAATTTTTACGACCTACTTGAAAAACGTGTTGGAACGGCACTTGACGTTGGAGCCCTGACCAAATCCATCAACCCTGACTTCAACGAGTATAACGTCACTCAACATGGCGGTGCCTGTGGAAGCGAGCTTTGTGAATGTAAATAATCAGCTAACAGGAAATAAAGTAATTTTTCTTGCATGACATTGAAGTAAAAAGGTCAACATATATCGCCAAGTTAACTACTGTATCTATAGCATATAGACAAGCAATCCAAACAGTCCTGTATTCTAACTTTACTTTAGTCAGTATTTATTAGTAACTTTATTTATTTTATTGTATTTATTGGCGTTCAGCATGTTTTTTGTTTATATTTGGCATCGTGGCAGCTGGAATGCTAGGAGGTCAGAAGCTGGAATTTTCAACTGGGAAATTCTGACGTCCTGCTTTGACTGGCATGAAGCATAAGTCAGGGAAACTGTTCTGAAGCAGTGGTTCTCAACCTGATCCTCACGTACCACAGCATGGTATTTTCCATCTGTGGTACTTGACAGCCAGGATTGAGAACCACTAGCCCAAAGGTGAGAAAACTAAGCAGAAAAACACAGAAAACACAACACTGGCAGGATGCTTAAAACAGGCAGCTACTAGAACGATCTGGCAGAGACAAAATGGAACTAGCTGGAGTGTCCAAACAGAGAGACAGTTGGGGAAACAGGAACAGGTGAGCGTGTCAGGTGAGCTGGGTAAAGGCAGGAAACTCAGACGTGATGGATGATGGATGTTGGGCAGGTGGAGAATGACAGCCTCATGGCAGCTATGATGCAGGATTACCTGGAGACCTCATCTGATTGCGATCACGCGGGATTAAGGTCAACCATGACCTCAATCCCACAAAAATCTGTAATTTTTAAAGTTCAAAATTCCACAGCAAATTACCAGGAAACAGAGATCATGTGATCATATGAGTCTTGTGAGTCAGCATTTTTGTAATTGGCGTTCTACGTTTACTCCACCCCTTTTCTTCTGTGTATACGTCTTGGTCGCTAACTGTTCAGGCTGGAATATTAAATACAAATTGTGAACAATTATGGTGAAAATAATGAACACTCCTCAGCAGCTTTCAAGACCCATTTCTCCAAGATAGGGTGGAAAACAAGCAAAGTGATTCACCAAGTTAAGGTTTATAATGATCACTTCATGTTCATAATTTTTGCATCACCAGATATTTGCTACCCTGTACTTTTACAAATTTATTAAAGGAATGTTGCACGTAAACTGCGTAAAGCAAGTTTGGTCAGCAAACGGTTCCACAGTGGTGACGATCTCTGGGGTTTGATCTGTAAATTTAGTGAAATTTGTTGATACCAGGTAATTTTCAATATCATGAGGTCCCTAAGTTATATTAATCTGTGCAAATAATAAATAAATCATATTATCACAAAGTGACACATAGCTGCGTGGAGTTAAAAAAACATCCCATGCAATGTTATATGCAGCAGAATTAGATGAGTGCTGTACAAATGCTGCTTTAAACAGTTAAAAGCTGAACTTTCAGCTGTAAACCCTGTTGCTTTTTCATTAAAATATCAAAATGTTTCAATATTTAGCTTTGACAGTTGTATGCTGGGGATGTTCCCTCATTTCCATTGCTGATCCATCAGCTGCTGAGGAAGGGAGGGGAGTTAACACACACACACACACACACACACACACACACACACACACAGAGCAGTTAATGAAAGCTTGTCTTCAGGGGAATACAGCTTGTCAGCTCTGAGCCGCAGCAGCTTAAAGGTCGACGGAGGCAGAAGCTTTATTAACAGATTTTATAAGCCACCTACATGTATGAGGGGGAAAGATTAATCTGCATCCCTCTGTCCACCCAGACATCTTTCTTTCTTTCTTTCTTTCTTTGCCAGATTAAATAGTTTTTTTTTAGATAATATCCAAGAATTTTTCCATATCGATTTTTAGTATTAAAAAATGGGTGAAATTGCATTTAAAATTCAATAATGCAAATATTATTGGTAAAAATCTGATTGTTAAAATATTATTTCTTGCAAAAATACTCTGTAGATTAACTGTTTGAGGAGTTTTGGTGCACAATCAGCAGCTCATTTGTGTCTGTCACTGTAAAGTAGAATGAACAGGCAACATTTGATGCTTTGGGACAGAATTCAGGTGACAATCAGTTTAAATCTGCTCCTTGTGAAAAGATTCCTGGTTATTTATTCACTTACTATTACAAAAACTGATGCAACTGAATCAGACTGGATGGTAAAAAGTGTGAACTATCCCTTTAAGAAGGTACTTTTAAATACAGGCAAAGCAAAGTCTGTTTTCTGTCTGTTACATCAAATATGAGTCCATCGTACCAAATGTTGCTTTGAGCTGAGATACAAAAATCTATGCAATTATGTTTCAAAACCTGCTCTAGCCGTGTAAGGATGTGCTCATTTTGTTCAGTGTTTTTTTTTTTTTTTTTTTTTTTGTTTTTTTGAGAAAATATTCTGCCTCATGCACCTTTTGTGCCAGTAAGAATGAGAGACTTAATGGGAAAGCTGGAGTGCTCATTCACATCTACATCCTTCCTGAGGGAAATTCCAAATTTTGCAGACTTCACCTGCTCCATTTTTTGCCGGGTTGTCAGCGGGATTCTCTCAGATTCAAGCTAATATATCTGGGCTCACAGGAGTCCCATTTATCTGACACAGATACATCACCCCCCTCCAAAAGTGTCATCCAACTGAAGCTGCTCTTATAATGACATTAAATAAAATGTGCTTGGATGTAACTTTGTTGAGGGAGGGAGTATCCCTCAAAAACCAGGTCAGGATTTGTAGAAGATCTGGTTATAATTATGAATTTTTAAACATCTGGGACATTGGGATAGACCTAAAAAATTCAGATTTTCTTGGAAAAAAAGGATTTTATTTCTAATGGTTATCTATATTCATCTTAATGCTGGTTTTTGTGATTTAACAGAAGCTAATATCACGTGCAGCTGTATCGTTGCAGTTTAACCATGTTATCCTGAGTGTCAGTATAATAAATTAATTTTTACCATTTAAATGGAAAAAAAGGCTCGTGTCATAACATTTGTGAAAGGCCTGTAAATTATATAAAAAAAACTCTAAAAAGTTATTTCTCCGAAATCCTTGGACAAGATATATTATGACAACTCTAGCTTTGCATATGAATTATAAAAGAGAACACTTGAAGAATTTATTTGAAAGAATAGATAACTCAGTTTTTCTAAAATTGTAAAAATCATATATTTTTTACTGGTGCATTCCCAGTAATATGAATCATGCTGATGTTGGGTTTAAAAAAAAAAAAAAACTACATTTACCAAACATACTGTCATGTAGAGAGGATGATGTTACCTTGAAAGCACAAAAATTTAAAAAAAAGGACTTCAAGATTAAAACAAAAAAAAAAAANTTTTTTTTAAGTCTCCATATTGCATATCAAGCCTCTGTGCATGCACTTGTGAATCACAGATGCACGCACACACACACACACACACACACACACACGTGAATGTAAATAATCTGACTTGGTCACAGCAGTGGAAAGAAATGAGAGGATTAATAAAAGTCTTTGAGCCTCAGTTTAGTTCATCACCTGCTCCTGTTACATCACAAACACTCAACAATGTGCAGCATCATGATGATTAAAAAATACATCTTTTAGGTATTTTTAAAAATATATCTATAAAAAAAGTACACATTTTATATGCATTTGATCTGGTACTGGTTTGGTTTGTAATGGATTTCTACCTCGTGATGATGAAATGGGAGATTCAAGACAAATGCAGAATTAAAATTGTTTGAAGTGACATTTTTATCAGCAGGTTATCAGTGCTGGTGAAGTCTAATCTGTTCTAATCCCATATATCAGGATTATTAATCCACCTAGCCAGTAGATTCATCAGCACAAAGGACCAATACTCGACCATATCTTTGTTAACTCAGGCTAAACTTAGTTTAAATAAAAACACACAGAATGTTCCGGCATGTAGATTATGTAAGACTTCCCTAGCTGTGTTTGTTATGTTTTATAATCTGTCTTTTACTGTCACATTTGTTTACTTTTACGATTATTGCTAAAATAACAACCAAAATCTGCTGCAAAAAAGATGTTGCAATCCTTTACCCATAATGCATGCATATGCGCGTAAGGTTTATTTGCACGTGTAGGTGATATTAATTGATATTGAAAACTGAAAGGAGATTAAAATTAGCCATGTGAATTAACTCTGGCTCATTTACAGCTTCCTGTTTTTGCTGTTACCAATGAGCATCGTCCCTGACAAACTAATAAATGAAAAAAAAAAAAAAAATNAAAAAAAAAAAAAAATGGATAAATAAATTCGACTTGTTCCTGGCAAACTTGACAACAACAATTAAACATTCACGATCTGGGTCTTAAAAGTAACTCAGCTAATCACTTGTCATGTGATCTAATCGGTGAGATGTGATTGGAGGGTTGGGTTGTAGAGGTGCTCTGTTGTCTAAAAAGGCACAGAAAGGTTGCTAACTGTCTGATCTTCTCTGTTCACCCATATTTCATGACCTAATCCAAACAAATTTCAGAGGACCTTCAGAAATTAGAGTTAGAAAAATAAAACCTGGTGTTCATTATTTCACAGTAAGATAAATTGTCTATAAATTAAAGGACCTACCACAAACTTTGCATGTTTGAGGCTATTATGTTCAATTTTCATACACGTAACGTTACAGTTATTTCCCGAAGGATAACACTGTTTCAGCTTCCCGATATTTTGCAAAATCTCTTAATCTTTCAGAATCAAATATTCAAGTGATACACCCACACTGTAAAATGTGACAAGTTGATCTTACTTTAAAAAATCTAGTAAACCAATTGCCTTGAAAAAGGTAAGTAAATATAACTATTAGTTTTAAGTTCAAATAGACATGAAGTAAACTTAACTTAAAACTAATAATTATATTTACTTACCCTTTTCAAGGCAATCGGTTTACTAGATTTTTTAAAGTAAGATTAACTTGTCACATTTTACAGTGCACCTCAAAAAAATTGCAAAATCTTAACTCACCGTTCCAGTAGTATGCTTTGGGAAATGATTGTCAGTAACGTAACATGAATGACAATTGAATATATTAGGCTCAATCATGCAAAATGGGTGGTATGGTCCTTTAACACAGAAATCTAAGAAAGCTCATTAGCATTCTTTTGCCACTGTACACTGCCTCTCTAGTCAAAATAGTTTTCATATGTACTGGATAATATATACTATTGTACCAAATCTAATAATAATATATAAGAGCATCATTTACATGCATTTATACAAAAAATAGTTTGCCTATATTTATGAACCTTTAAACAGCCTCTCTAAACTTTTCCCATATAGCATCATTGAGTTTGGGATTGACGTTGTTTCAGCATGAGGCTTAAATTGGGTAAATAAAAGCCCTGCAGCCTTTTTTGTTCCAATGATTTGTCCCTAACAAAGATAATGTTGTCTCTTCTTTTAGATTCTGAATTCAAGCATTTAGCAGCACTACCAGCTCTGCCTTGTAAGTATTAAATGTGTGTATTCATTACAGATAGTATCTCACCTTACTGCGTCTGGATACATTTGGTCCATTTTGGTATTTTTACATGTCCAGCACAGATTAAAGTTGTGTTAACTACTGTATCTTGGATGAATTTGTGTGTAAAAAAGTATTATTAGTGAGATGGAGCTGTCATCTGTAATGCAGCACCATAGTTTAGGCTGGGAAAGAAATTATTTGACTCGAAGAAATGCTTCCACAGTGCAGCTTTAAAGGACAATACTCGTGATTTAGCATGTTTGAGCTCAATAAAAGCAACACGTTACGTTACCGACAGCTATTTTCCAAAACATACTACTGGATCAATAAATTAAAAAAAAAAAGTTCCTACCTTCCAGACCGCCACTGGTTTCAATTAATTCCAGTACGCTATTAAAATCAACTAGTAGAGACTTGAAACATGCTTGAGATTCGTAATCCATCACAGCAAACATGACATCTATTGAGTTTTTTTTTTTTTTTTTTTTTTTTTTTGCCAAAGTATCTTTATTTAACTGGTCCAACACGGAGCTGCATGGAAAACAATGTACGTCTCCACAGGAAATATAGTCCCAGGAGAAGACGGCTTTTACCGAGAAATTAAAATGACCATGCCTTCTATAATTGTGCAAAAGTGTTAGAAGGCAAAACACTGAATTTTAAGGTGGGTGTATCACCCGAATATTAGGGGATTTGGCAAAAATAACAGGAAAACCTAGATACAGTTTTATATTTGGGAATTGTCGGTAACATAACGTGTATGCGGTGACAGTATTTATTGGGCTTAAACACGCAAAATCACCAGTTTGGTCCTTTAAACCTCATGCATTGTAACCTGTAGAGGGTGTTGAGATCATTACAGTGAGTGGTAAAGATAATGACTCAGGTAATATTAATTTCAACAATGTTTTTCTTGTGAGTTTGTGAGTTTGAGCTGAGCGGTCCGGAAGGCGTGGTGGAATCGACCCAGTTAGCGAGAGAGAGCCAGGTGCTGCAGAGCGAGGCCGTGGACTGCAGGTGGTACATCAAGGCTCCGCCCAAAGAAAAGGTATCAGTGAAGCTGTTGTTATTCTTGTTGATTGGTGGAGGTAATTTTACTCTTTTTTTTTGTTTTTTCTTCTGTGAAGTCCTTTTTTTTTTACCCTATTATTATTATTATTATTATTATTATTATTATTATTATTATTATTTTATTTTCTTTACTTTCTGACTACCAAGACTGTCTGTATCTACCACTATAATTGCTGCTGCAACACCTTAATTTTCCCCTGGGGGATCAATAAAGTATTCCTGTGCTATCTATCTTATGTGGTTAGACAAAACTATCATAACTGTCCATCCAACCATCTTGTCTCTGAGTGGTAAAAATCAATCTTGGCACATGTCCTTTAATTTCCACCTTAAAGGACCATACCACCCATTTTTGCATGTTTGAGCCTAATACATTCACTTTTCATACACGTAACGTTACTGGCAGTCATTTCCCAAAGCATACTATCAGAATGGTGAATTAAAAATGTTTTTCCTACCTTCCAGACCACCACTGGTTTCAGTTCATTCTGGTACGCTATTAAAATCAACTTGCTGATACCTTGAAACGTTTTTGGGATAGGTAATCCATCATCATGAAAAAGACGTGTATTCAGGTTTTTTTTTTTTTTTTTTNTTTTTTTTTTTTTTTTTTAGAAGTTATGTAATTTTAGAGTTTAAGTGCAACAAAAAAATGCAGAGTGAATGTATGTCTCCATCAGGAAATATAGTCCCAAAAGAAGATCTGCGTTTATGGAAAAATTTAAACAACAGTGACTTCATAAGGCTGTGTAACTATTAGCAGGAGAAACATGGATTTTTAAGGTGGGTGTATCACTTGAATATTTGATTTTGAAAGATTAAGAGATTTTGCAAAATATCAGGAAAGCTGAAATACGGTTTTATCCTTTGGGAAATGATTGTCAGTAATGTAACATGTATGAAAATTTAATATATTAGGTTCAGACATGCAAAATGGGTGGTGTGTTCCTTTAACTCACAAGTCAGAAGCTGAGAACTGGAAGTCAATTTCAGTAACGTTGAAATCCAGAGGTTTACGTTTTCATTTTCAGCGCCTCGTCCACTCACTGTTTCCACTCGACTTTTCACCCCCCCACACACAGATCTACTTGCGTTTTCTGGAATATGAGATGCAGAACTCCAATGAGTGCAAGCAGAACTTTGTTGCCATCTACGACGGCAGCAGTTCGGTTGAGCACCTGAAGAACAAGTTCTGCTCCACGGTGGCTAATGATGTCATGCTGGTGTCCTCTGTGGGTGTGGTGAGGCTGTGGGCTGATGAGGGCAGCAGGAAGAGCAAATTCAGGATCCTCTACACAACATTCCATGAACGTGAGTGAATCCTAATACAATCCAGGAAAACTGTTTCTCAAAGCAGCTTAAAGCCAAGATGATGACAAAATCCGTAAAACGTGGTGAAATTATTGGATTTTGGAGTTTTTAGTAGACAGTACAAAGGGCTAACCAGGAGTCACCAAGGAATTTGGTTTAAAGGGCTATGCCAGTGATTCTGTATGTTTAAGCCCAATAGACACAATCCACATTCACATTACATTACAGACAACTGTTTTCCAATATATAGCTTTCCTGTTATTTTTTTTAAATCCCCTAATGTTTCAGAATCCACTGTTCAAGTGATACACCCACTTTAAAATTCAATGTTTTTGCCTGCTCACACGAATGTCCGATTGTAGAAGGGATGGTCATTTTTAATTTCTAGGTAAAAGTCATCTTCTCCTGGGACTACCGTTCATTCTCTGGCAGAGACATACTTCTTTTTTCATGCAGCTCCATGTTGGACTTAATAAAGCTACTTTGACAAAAAAAAATTAATAGATGTTGTGTTCGCTGTGATAGATTACTTGTGTCAAGCATGTTTCAAGTCTCTACAAGTTGATTATTATAACACACTGGAACTGATTAAAACCGATGGCAGTCTGGACGGTAGGAAAGAAAATTCTAATATTTACTGCTCTAAACCATACTACTAGAGGTTTACTGCTCTAGTAGTATGGTTTGGTAAATGGCCAGGGTCGGATTGGCCATCAGGAGAGGTGGGACTTTTCCCGATGGGCTGCAGCTGGTGGCCTTTGCACTGCACAATATAATATAAATTAAAATTAACTTAAACTAAGTAAACATAATTGTTTTTCTTTCATAATTTTCTTGGCACAGAGAAACAGCAGACAATTACGGACTTATTCGTCCCCGTCATCATTGGCATTTTCATCTGGGCATTCCCCCTCTCTGAACTCTGACTGTAATTACATTTACATCACTCTCACCTTTTTTTTTTTTTTTTTTTTNTTTTTTTTTTTTTTTTTTTGCAGCTCCATGTGAAGGAGACACTTTCTTCTGCCACAGCAACATGTGCATTAACCACACACTGGTCTGCAACGGCATCCAGAACTGTGTTTACCCCTGGGACGAGAACCACTGCAAAGGTATCGTGACACACATGGTGAGAAATTAGCGTCAGACAGCAGTCTCTACAATCTCATCATTTATCTGCAGCTGAAGAAAAAGTGTTTTTTTTTCCTCTATTTGTATGTTTTTCTAACAGAGAAGAGGAAAGCCAGTATCCTGGACACCCTGGATAACACAAACCTCACTATCACTGGAGTAACTTGTGGCCTGGTTGTCATCCTGCTCATCATCTCTGTCATCATCCAGATCAAACAGCCTCGCAAGAAATACATCATCCGCAGGTATGATCCTACAAAATCTTATTAAAAGTCAAGTGTCGCTAAAACATTTTGAATGAAAACACTTTTTGTATTACTTACTGTATATGCTCGAGTATAAGCCGAGTTTTTATTACCAAATTTCACAAAGCAAATCGGTGGTCGGCTTATACACGAGAAATTCAAATTTGATCCCAGAGAAGGAAATTTCCAGAGGTAGAAATACTACCATTACCCTAACCCATGAAAATAGTTTAAATCATACCTTAGAATGAGATATTTCCTGACTAAACATCTTATCAGCACATTTTGTGGCAGCCAGTAAGCTCTGCTGTGATTGGTCAGTTATGGTAATCAGCTGCAGAAATAAATATCATGTTTACCGGTACGTGGATTATTTTCAGAAAATCACAGGAATACTATGACAATACCCAGAAAAACAGGTAACTTACTAAACAAATAAATTGATGGAACAACATCAGGGGGTTGGCTTATATAAAAATCTAAATTTGCAGATCAAAATCAGGGTTATACATGAGATCGGCTTACACTCAAGTATATATGGTACTACATTTGTCACCTGCAAGAACAGAATTTAAAGAGTTTTTATTTCCTGGAGAAACATAAGAATAATGCACAGCAGGACAGGAAGAGTGCCAATGTGGAGAAAATATAATAAAATAAAAAAGTTTGATGTTCAGATGTCAGCTGTGGGGAAAAAAAAGCTGTTTTTTTTTTTTTCAGTCAGAAAGTCTGTGCAGCAATGTTTCTGTTTCTCCTGCCAGGTGGTAAAACACTCAGCAGAGATGTAACTTGTATTTGATAAGTCCATGAAAGAAAAAAAAAAGTAGTACAAAGGTTGACTGACAAGTTCTAAGCTTAGCGTGGAAACTCAAAACATTCAGTCAGCAGTACTAGAGGACCTTTATCCCAGTTTTATAGACATCCAACAATCTATCCACAGATGACATGATGTCATCACCTGAGGACAAGGATAAAGTCCCTCTAGTAATGAAACAGTACTGGAGGGACCTTTTAAAGGACCATACCACCCATTTTGCATGTTTGAACCTAATATATTCAATTTTCATACATGTTACATTACTGACAATCATTTCCCAAAGGATAAAACCGTATTTCAGCTTTCCTGATATTTTGTAAAATCTCTTAATCTTTCAAAATCAATCCTTCAAGTGATACACCCACCTTAAAAACCCATGTTTCTCCTGATAACAGTTACACAGTTACTTAAGAAGTCACAGTCGTTTAAATTTTTCCATAAACACAGGTCATCTTTTGGGACTATATTCCCTGGTGGAGGCATACATTCACTCCACGCTTTTTATTGAGCTTAAATACTAAAATTACAAAACTTCTAAAAAACCTGAATATACGCCTTGTTCACGATGATGGATTATCTTTCTTAAGAACGCTTCAAGCATCACAAGTTGATTTTAATAGCGTGCCAGAATGACTGAAAGCAGTGGTGGAAGGTAGGAAAAACATTTTTAATTCACCATTCCAGTACTACGCTTTGGGAAATGATTGTCAGTAACCTTACATGTATGAAAATGGAATATATGTAATATATATTAGGTTCAAACATGCAAAAAGGGTGGTATGGTCCTATAAAGCCTTCATCACGCATCATTTACTCAAATTTTCAAGTTTCTCTTGTTGCCTTTCCTTATTTTTATGTTGTTTTATTTTATCACATATTTTGTTAATAAGAAGCACAGTCAGGGAACATACCAGAAAAAGCATTTCACTGCTGTTGTTCTGCTGGATGTGACTAATAAAACTTTGAAACTTGTTTGAGAAGAGGGTGAAAGTTCTCAGGCGGACAAATCAGGTGAGCAGGGTCGATGTTGAAAGCTGCCAGGAAGTAAATAACCATGGCACACTGGCCTAGTTTGTCCATCTGGTACAACTCAGAGCACATCTTAGGCACCTTTGGAACATTTAAAGGACAATACCAGTGATTTTACATGTGTGAGCCCAGTATATACAACCCGTATCGATGTTACGTTACTGACAGCTGTTTCCCAAAATGTACTACTGTAGCTGTAAATTTTAGAATTGTTTTTCCTACCTTCCAGACTGCCATTGGTTTAAATTCATTCCACAGCGCTATTAAAATCAACTTGTAGAGACTTGAAATGCACTTATTAATCCATCACAGCAAACACAGTGTCTGTTAAGATTTTTGTGGACGTAACTTTATTTTACATGGAGGTCCAACATGGAGCTGCACAGAAGACAATGTATGTCTCCGCCAGGGAATATAGTCCCAGGAGAAAATGACTTTTACAGAAAAATCTTCAATGGCCATCCCTTTTACATTCAACCATTTGTGTTAGCAGGTGAAGCGTTGAATTTTAAGGTGAGTGTATCACCTGAATATTTGATTTTAGAAGATTTGGGGATTTGGCAAAATATCAGGAAAACTAAAATACAGTGATATGTTTTGGAAATTGGTTGTAAGTAACATAATGGGTATGCGGTTACCTTTTATTGGCTTGAACATGCAGAATCGTCGGTATGGTCCTTTAAGTTAAAATCACTGAACTCAAATGAATGCAGCTGATGTGCAGAAACACTCAAGAATTATATTATTCCAATAAACATTTTACAGCATACCTTGAGATCAGAACTTATCAATCAAGCCTCATACTACCAGGTTTTTGGTGAAATTTAGCGTATATGTTGTATATCTACGAGTCTTTGACACCTTTGTGGATATTTCATTGTATGTGTATACACTCCTTTCCTCTACCTGTACTCAGAGATGAATCTGACCCCGCCGTCCTCCACCCGGGCTTCGAACCACCTCACTATGAACTCTGCACGCTGCGCCGCAGCCCGTCCGGAGACCTCACTGACTCCACCATGGCTGAGGACTTTGAGTTCCACAACAAGCCCCACCACTCCTCCTCTAAATGCATCCGTGACCACCACTGTGGCTCTCAGTATGGGAGCATGCACGGTAGCCGCAGCAGCCTGAGCACGAGGGATGCCTCTGTTCCAGCTGATGGAGGGCCGCTAGTGCCGCCGCTGCCTCCCGTGATGGCGAGCCAGCAGTCGCCACGTCTCTCACGCCACGTCACACCATCCGGCCAAAGGAGCATCCTGGTGATGAAGCACAGCTATTCACAGGACGGAGCAGAGGGGTGCAGGCCAGAAGAGGAAGATCTGATGCTGGACGGCGGTCCCACCACCAGCCAGCAACGCGTGCACCACCATCAGAGGCACCGCGGCACGTCAGGCCTGGATCACGCCGTCCATCGCATGCTGTCTAATGACTTCTAACAAAAACCGATGTGGAATTCAAGGAAAGGCTGGAATAACCAACGCGTGGATTGAACATGGGGCGGCTGTGGTTAGCGCCATCGCCTCATAGCAACAAGGTCCCGGGTTTGAATCCATCTGGGTCCTTTCTGTGTGGAGTTTGTATCTTCTCCTCGTGTCTGCGTGGGTTTCCTCCAGGTGCTTCAGTTTCCTCCTAAAGACAGGCACTGTGTGTATCAGCCCGTGATAGGCTGACGACCTTCCAGGTGAACCCTGCTCTCACCCAATGACTGCTGGGATGGGCTCCAGCCCCCGCAACCCTGAATAGGGTAAGTGGGTATGGATGATGGATGGATGGATTGAAACTGAAGCTGATGGAAGAATGAATACAAGGCTAAACATTCTGGAGCCTAAAGTCATTGAAGTTGTTTTTGCAGTTTCCTTTTCATTAAATTTAGTTTTCAGTTGCTTTCAGGTGCTCTTGAAAATATAAAACTTCAAGGCCTTTGATTGTTGTTTACAGACCAAGTGTGAAGGTTTTTTTTTTTTTCCACAAATGGATCATGTGACAATCGAATGCTGAAGAACTTTCTAGAATCCTGTGTCATTTTCTGGATGATAGTGCAGCGATATGTTTGTTCTGTCCCGTTTCCAGATCCTGACACTCATTCGAAGAAAACGCCTGAAACAAATTGATTTTTTAAAAATTGGAAACAGGTTAAAATAATCTCACTGGTGGAAATTTTCACATTTGAAGAAAATCAGAAAACTTTTAAATGTTTCATTTAGAGTAGATATTAAAAATGTAACAAGCTGTTGCTGATAGCTGCAGCTTCAAAAGGTTAATGGAGATTTAATGAAATACGAAAGACTGTTCACAATAGGAATGACTGTTGTTTATCATTTTTGTGAATCTGATATCAGTTTATTAGTCATGATATAGTGTGGATTTTTCCCATCTCGTCAGAATGTTTGTAAAGTTAGCTTGTGATTTTTCATTGCCAAAACAGGAAAACCGTCATTAATATTAGCCAAACTACAACTTATTTTTAAATATCATTTATGAAAGTTCCAGTATCCAGTAATATCGTTTTGTGTGTTTGTTCTGCCCAAAAAATAAGCCATGGATATGTCACAACAGTGATATCAACACACACAGAATTTCTCTAAATTATTTATTACTGAAAATGGTTTTGTTGAGATCTGGGAGAAGTTTTGCAATAGTCCAAAGCATGAATGACAAATTTTGATGAAAAATGATTTTGCAGTGAATGAATAATTTTGAATCATGACTAGGATCAGAGGGCTGTTTCACTTGCAGGACTTTCCGTTGCTGTAAACAGATATATTATTTAACTTTTTGTGTTCAGTTGTTTTGAGAATATTTATTCATTAATGTGTAGTTGTTTCAGGGTTAGTGATTTGACCTGATGTTTTTGGATTGTTTTACTTATTCTGTTTTGTTGGTTATATGAATTTAAATATTTATTTATTTGATTAAATATTATTCCTGGTACTGTGCATGTACATGTATGTGTGTCTATGATCGTTCCTACTTTGTTTTCATATCTTTAATCAGGGATAAGCAGAGAGGGATAAGGATTTTGTACCAATATCAGGAAAAACTCAGACAGATTTAGATTTACTTCAGGTAAGATTAAGAAATAGAAATGCTTGCTGGATAAGTGAGCATTAAAGATATACGAAGCAAAATTACATGGATTTTATACTTGTTTTCACTGATGGATCAGTGGAGCCAATAACACATGCCACAGAGGCTACCATGATAATTGAATCATCAGGTTGAAAAAATAGAGGACATTTTTTTAAAATAAATTATTTCAGAAATTATTCATCAGCTGTAGCAAGTAGGTCATTCATGTGGGTCCCTGCTCACAGAGTAGGCTATGACCAATTGGTAAAACAATTTTTTTTTAAGATTTTCAGCATGAGAATAACTGTTCTTCGTTCATTTCTAACTATTATTTTATTACAACTAATGGCAGAAGAAGAAGAGGTGATGATGGTGGGAGGAGTAGTAGTAGTAGTTGTCGTCGTAGTAGTGAGGTACCGCGGAAACCTTTTTCAAGTTAGTCATCCACCCGGGCTAGTAAGAGCGATGCACACTGTTCTCAAACTGCTGGTTCAAGTAGTTTATTTGTCGGTTTATTTGCTTTCTGTTGGTTATGAGCTGTCGTTGTGAACTTGTGTGATTTGTTTTAATAATGTCTGGTTTTATTCCAGACAGTGTGACCCTGCTTATCTATCGTGGTTAGTTCGCGTCTCCGCATCGTTAGCCGGGTGTTTATAACCTTCAGTCATGCCACATGAAACGCTTTTCTTGGACTCTGTAGCGGAACGGCAGGAGACCAGGACCAGGAGCGGGCTCGGTCTGGTGGTCACGGGGCTCGTTGGGGGCTCGGTGATCGCCCTGTACGCCGTGACTGCTCCGTTTGTCGCTCCAGCTTTGAGAAAAATCTGCCTTCCGTTTGTCCCCGCGACGACTGCTCAGGTGGAGGCCGTCCTGACGGTGCTGAGGGGCCGATCAGGGAGCCTGGTGGACATCGGCAGCGGAGATGGAAGGATAGTAAGTGCGGTGGTCTGATACCTTGACGATGTAGACATAGAAAGTTTGCCTCGATAGAAGAGTAAAATATCTAGTCTGCTGTCCACACAGTGTAGAAGAGCCCGACCGATACTGGATTTAAAAAAAATGTCAGAAAAATCTCATAACAGTCTTGTACAGCTCACAGAGCCTGTGATAACGCTGGAACTTTTAAATTATAATCAGTAAGCTTACATGAATGCAGCTGATATGCATAAACACTAAATCAGTGTCAAAATCACTTTTTTCCCCTAAATGGAGGCAAACGAAGGGAGTCAAGATGTCACAGTGCTAGAGACGTGGACTTGCCTGAGTGTCTGCTGTAAGACGCGCAGTTATAACTTGACATTCCAGTGTGCTCTCTTTATTTTCATTCCGGTAAATTGTGATTTTTATTTCACCGTTGTAGTTGTATTCCGCTCCGATTTAAGTGGCTGAGTTGTTTAAACTAAGCTAAGCTAAACTCAAGAGTCGTTTAACTTAACAATCACCCCGTTTCTGAAAAACAACGCTGAAATTAAAATGACTTTATCTCCTCTACAGCTTTGAGTACACGTACACTCACCAGCTACTTTATTAGATACACCTGTTCAACTGCTCTTTAATGCAAATATCTAGTCAGNGTACACTCACCAGCTACTTTATTAGATACACCTGTTCAACTGCTCTTTAATGCAAATATCTAGTCAGCCAATCACATGGCAGCAACTCAGTGCATTTAGGCATGTAGACACGATGACCTGCTGAAGTTCAAACCCAGCATCAGAATGGAGAAGAAAGGTGATTTAAGTGACTTTGAACATGGCATGGTTGTTGGTGCAGAGGCTGGTCTGAGTATTGCAGAAACTGCTGATCTACTGGGATTTTCACGCACAACCATCTCTAGGGTTTACAGAGAATGGTCTGAAAAAGAGAAAATATCCAGTGAGCGGCAGTTCTCTGGGTGAAAATGCCTTGTTGATGCCAGAGGTCAGAGGAGAACGGTCAGACTGGTTTGAGATGATAGAAAGGCAACAGTAACTCAAATAACCACTCGTTACAACCAAGGTATGCAGAAGACCATCTCTGAACGCACAACACATCGAACCTTGAAGCAGATGGGCTACAGCAGCAGAAGACCACACCGGGTGCCACTCCTGTCAGCTAAGAACAGGACTGAGGCTACACTTCACACCGGCTCACCAAAATTGGACAATATAAGATTGGAAAAATGTTGGCTGGTCTGATGAGTCTCGATTTCTGCTGCGACATTCAGATGGTAGGGTCAGAATTTGGTGTAAACAACATGAAAGCATGGATCCATCCTGCCTTATATCAGCGGTTCAGGCTGGTGGTGTAATGGTGTGGGGGGTATTTTCTTGGCACACTTTAGCCCCTTAGTACCAATTGAGCATCGTTTAAATGCCACAGCCTACCTGAGTATTGTTGCTGACCATGTCCATCCCTTTACGACCACAGTGTACCCATCTTCTGATGGCTACTTCCAGCAGGATAACGCGCCATGTCACAAAGCTCAAAACATCTCAAACTGGTTTCTTGAACATGACAATGAGTTCACTGTACTCAAACGGCCTCCACAGTCACCAGATCTCAATCCAATACAGCACCTTTGGGATGTGGTGGAACGGGAGATTCGTATCATGGATGTGCAGCCAACAAATCTGCAGCAACTGCGTGATGCCATCAATATGGACCAAAATCTCTGAGGAATGTTTCCAGCACCTTGTTGAATCTATGCCACGAAGAATTAAGGCNACCAAAATCTCTGAGGAATGTTTCCAGCACCTTGTTGAATCTATGCCACGAAGAATTAAGGCAGTTCTGAAGGCAAAAGGGGGTCCAACCTGGTATTAGCAAGGTGTACCTAATAAAGTGGCCAGTGAGTGTATAAGTGTGGGCTCTTTGGAAAGTTCAGAAACGGTAACAAAAACATGGAGGAGGGCGATACTGGTTAATTTGTTCCCTGTTTGTTTCCCTGTATGTTGATAATGTACATATAATGCTGTACAGAATAAAAACATTAGCTTAGTCAAATTTATTTGTAATGGTGGACATCACATAGAACACCTCAAAGGGCTTTACGTTCCCACACATTAACGCTTCCTGTCAGCTGTCAGAGCACACAAACTAAACGTTAGCTTACTTTTGTTTGGACAATGGCATAATCACAGCTGGCTGCTTTGTGAATTTGCAGATCCGTCTGTAAATTCATTCTGCTCCTTCACTGATTTCTAGTTGTTAAACTGCTGATAAATGTCGGTGTTTGTACCAAAAACAAGATAGGAGCCGGTATCAGCTTCCAGATTAAAGCTCCAGANTAAATGTCGGTGTTTGTACCAAAAACAAGATAGGAGCCGGTATCAGCTTCCAGATTAAAGCTCCAGACTTCGTTTATCAGCTCCCAAGGATCCACGCTGTTGTTTGATCATACCAATGCTTCTCTTCTCTTTGTCTGAACATTTATCTCCACCATGTTATTTAAACATTGTAAAAATGCAGACCAGGCTACGAAATCCCAACGCTATCCAACTCTGTCCTTCCAATATGGCAGAAAAATCCCATAATGCAGTGCATCAGTCACGTGGGATCCCAAACTCTACAAACCTTACATCCCAGAATTCCCCCAAACCACACCATAAATATTGTTAAATCTCCTATGAGCCTAATCTGCATTAAAATGTCAAACCATGAAATACATAAGTTAATGTTATATTAGTTCTGTGCTGAATAAATCTACATTTTATACATACCATGAGTAAGGTGTCTATGCACATGGAGCTCTTTAAATACTGAGCTGACAGTAAGCACCTGTATACAGGTAAGTAGCAGACGAAAGGGCCAGGTTTAACTGAAGAACTGGTAAAGCCTTGGGCCCTCCCATGGTCTGTGATGATCGAGCTATATGCTGTATTGTCTGGTAAATACTGTAAATGCAAATTCTGGATGGCTCCGCATCAGTGCACCTTTCCACACCTTTGTGGAAAGACACGTACGAAAGGTCCCTTCCATCTGCATGTCTTCTTTTGGCACATTTGTGACCGCGCACTTTAACGGTGGCGCAGCTGCCTAAAACACATAAACTAATATGAGAAGTAATAATACTACTAATACTAATTTATATTATAATTAATAAGCAAAATAGTGACAAGACAGTTTTTTGATGATTAATGAAGAGGACGAATTGCTGTTACTTGTATTTTATATTTATATATTATATATATTATTCGTCTCCTTTCCACGCCTCTACACGCCACAGCGCTGGCCAAAAGTATTTTATTTTTGTTTAAACTTTTCTTTCTGAGTTACCACTCAAACACAACTATATTTCTTATTAGTATTATTTGTTTTTTAGTGTGTTAAAGTACAAGTGAAAAAAGTCAGTGTTCTTAATAGTGTTAATTAGGAAGACACTTTTGTCACGTTAAGATTTGAAGACGAATACCAATATTATTAGTAGAGATTAAACAGTGAGTTAAAACATCTTCTTTGAGGTAGAGACAGAGGAAATGTTTCACTTTTCAGTAAAGAAGACCTATGTTTGAATGGCCAAAACTTTTACAGATTGGTGATGCCTGCTATTTGAGGTTCCATGTAAAAATAATTGTGCATATTGTTCTCCGACTCTCATTCTTCTTCCTGTTTGCAGGTGATAGCAGCAGCCAAACAGGGCTTTCAGGCCTCAGGCTTTGAGCTGAACCCGTGGCTGGTCTGGTATTCACGGTACAAAGCCTGGAGAGAGGGAGTCCACCGTTCCACCTCCTTCCACATCTCTGACTTGTGGAAGGTCAGTAACACATGGCCTGATAAGACTGTGGCTGATTTGTTTGTAGGATCAGAGAAAAACTGCCAAACTTCAATATATGTGTAAAGTCTGTTACATATTTAAAGGGCCATACCAGTGATTTTGCATGTTTTATGTCCAATAATTACTACATGTTACACGTTATGTGACTGACAACCATTTTCCAAACTATAAAACTTGTATATTAGTGTTAATATACAAGTTTTCTAGTTGGTCTGTCTGTTATTTCACCAAATCTCTTCATGTTTCAAAATCAAATGTTCAGATGATTAAACCCATCTTGAATTTGTTTCGCTAACACGTATGTCCAAATGTAGGAGGGACTGTTGTTTCGAATTCCTCAGCAAAAGCCGTCTTCTCCTGGGACTATTTTCCCTGGCGGAGACATACATTTTCTTCAACACGGCTCCGTGTCGGACCGGTTAAATTAAGTAACTTCAACAAAATATAAATATTGCAGTCTGAAAGGCAGGGAAAACTTTTTTTTTTTTTTTTTTTTTTGTTAAATTACTGTTCCAGTAGTATGTTTTGGAAAATGATTTTCAGTAATGTAATGTGTATGTGGGTTTAATGTTTTCGGCTCAGACATGCAAAATCACTGGTGTGCTCCTTTAAAAATTATGTCAAATACAAATTTGTATAAGAAAGTCTCTGATTATGCACAGTCATACTAGCAATACTACTGACAAAGTAGTATTGCTAGTATCTCATTCTCAATATTCATGAGAATCTTGTATCTCATTGTCAGTATTCTTTGCCAGGTCAGTTTTGCACAGTACTCCAACGTTGTCATTTTTGGAGTCCCTCAAATGGTGAGTTTCTCTCTGTTGGTCCTGAAGTTTTGTTTTATTTGTTTGAGAACCATTCATTGTTTTTTTTCGTATCTACAGATGGACAAACTGGAGCTGAAGCTGGCGAATGAATTACCGAGCACAGCCAAGGTGGTGGCCTGCCGCTTCCCCTTCCCTACCTGGGTCCCTGAACACATCGCTGGGGAGGGCATAGATACAGTCTGGGTGTATGATGCCAAGACATTCAATAAAACACAAGGGACAACGAGAAAGACAACAACGGAGGAAGGGCACACATCAGCTTCACATGTATAGATGCTGACATCCAGGTTTGGTTAAAGGACCATACCTGCCATTTTGCATGGTTGAGCCTAATATATTCAATTTTCATTCATGTAAGGTTACTGATAATCATTTCCCAAAAACCGTATTTCAGCTTTCCTGATATTTTGCAAAATCTCTTAATCTTTCAAAATCAAATATTCAAGTGATACACCCACCTTAAAAATCAATGTTTCTCCTGCTAATAGTTACACAGCCTTATGAAGTCACGGTCATTTAAATTTTTCTGTAAACACAGGTCTTCTTTTGGGACTATATTCCTCGGTGGAGACATACATTCACTCCACACTTTTATTGCACTTAAATGCTAAAACTGCAAAAATTTGAAAAAAAACAAACAAACCTGAATACGCTTGTTGTTGGTGATGATGGATTACCTATCCCTAGAATGTTTGAAGTATCAACAAGTTGATTTTAATAGCAGAATGAACTGAAACCAATGGAGGTCTGGAAGGTAGGAAAAACATTTTTAATTCACCGTTCCAGTAGTATGCTTTGGGAAATGATTGTCAGTAACGTTACATGTATGAAAATTGAATATATTAGGCTCAAACATGCAAAATGGAGGGTATGGTCCTTTAACAGTCATCCCTCTCACACACGCACACGCTGCAGTTCCATGCAGTGTGTTTTCTGGGGTTGAACTGAAGTAGCCAGAATTAGAGATGGACGTCTTTTTTGTTTTTAAATGAAACACAAAATGTTCCTAAATGGAGCATACAGGTGTGAAACTAAAAAAGTCAGAACAAAAAGAAACCGAGTGAGACTGATGCTCCGACAAACATGTCTGCTTAACTTCTGTTCAGAGTAGCACCCAGACATCTCATATGTGCTCCTGTTGTTGGTCATTGATCAAAGACAACACAAATGGTTGTGACTTGAGAAAACTGAAAGAAAAGAACAGACTGATCTAATCTATATTTTGATTATATGTATTTGCCGTGCAAGTTGCGTTATCTATACCATGTAAGAACGCAGCACTGTATTTTAAGCAGGCAGCAGATGATAAGATTGTTCTCTTCATCTATTTAAATGACAGATTGTTTATAGTACTTTACAGGAAGATGTATTTATATGCTTGCGTTGATCATTAAAATTTTTAACATCATATTATCAGTCTGAGGCATCATGCTTGGGGGTGCCACCCCACATCAGAACTCATAATCAGCTTTCTTTTTGCCAAATCTCCATGTCGATGCTTGTACAGCTTAGTGATATCGACGATGACGTTTGAAGCTTCGTCTGTAAAGTCCCCAGTTGGTTCAGAGCTTGATACTGGTGGGCAGTTTGAAGATTTAAGATGGAAAAACAGCTCACCTGGACAGATCGCCAGTCTATCACAGGGCTGACACAGAGACAAACTCATTCACACTTCATTCACACCTATACGGGCAATTTAGAGTTTCAAATTCACCTGACCTGCATGTTTTTGGAGGTGGGAGAAAGCTGGAGTAGCTGGAGGAAACCCACGCAGACACGGGGAGAACATGCAAACTCCACACAGAAAGGACAGAAAGGTCAGATTCAAACCCAGGACCTTCTTGCTGTGAAGCGACAGTGCTAACCACTGAGCTGCCACGCCGACGCTTGTATAATGTCTCAGAGCAGACAAGGACATATTCAAAGAAAACTTGTATATAATTGATAAAATACTATATTCTGTGATCTTGTACCTAAATAATCAGGTTCATTATACACCACTCTTCCTTGATCATGAGTGGACCATCAGCAGTATCAAACCATTGACTAAATATTATGGTATCCACACTAACATTTAGTTATAGAAACATTTCTATCTGTTGCTCCAGGAACTTCTGACTTTGCAAGACCTGACCCTTCTTTAAACCCCTACCCCCAAACATCGATCTCAGCAAGAGCTAAGCTGCTGTCACTTCTTCTCATGACAGATCTGGCTCACTTTTTCATCTTTTAAGCATGCTGAAGTTCTTTTTGTTTGTTTGTGTGTGTGTGTGTGTGTGTGTGTGTGTGTGTGTGGGTCTTGTAAGAGCAATACTCTGAATCCAAAGAGTCTGGAGGTATGGGTGTAATTTTATTGACTTTCCAAAACCAAAAATACAAGAACAGAAATGAAGAAACAGTGTGTATGACAGTGTGTATGAGATAATTACCAACTAAAACATCCGAAGTTGCCAAGAACATATTTGTTGAAAGTTAAGCTAATAAGATTAGCATACGGAACCTAGTTGTCTCACTGAGCTTTCTGAAAACAAGTTTGAAAGATCAACAAGATATCAGATCTGGGGATGAGATAATTGAAGATGCTGCTGGCTAAAAGAAACTCTCTCAGCCATGGGAATGGTGTGACTTCAGCTGCTATATTAATAAGTTAAAAAGTTAGAAAGTCAGTAAATAAAGATGGGATAGAAGATTCAGTTTGGACAGGAAGGAAGTTGCTTTAAGCAACTTGCTGATTGCCTTCACAATTTTTAATTAAGGGATGCAGTGGAAGATGAAATCAATAGAAACATAAATTCATGGTTTAAGGTGGTGAGTGATGGGTTGTGATGCATATGGATGAATGAATGCAGGATTTGTAATCTCAGTTTCACCAAGTTTGATCATGTTTAGGGCAAAAATGAAGGGAATTGATATTTCCCTATCAGGATAGTGAAGTTCTGAAAGATAATGTGACCCATCAGTAAAACCTCTTTATGATCAAATGTTCAAATGCAGATTAAAAATGTTTATTCACCAGCTCAAAAGACAGGTTTCCATTTAATTATCATGGGTGTTCTGAATAATAAATATTTGAATATTAAAATGGATATATTCAGGGCATATGCAGTCAGTATTTACTGGAGTCAAACATTCATCTGACATCCAGACGGAGGAGGAACGAGCCAAGCCAGAGATCTGCAGTGAGTCCTCTTTCTCTTTTATATTTTTTTTAGGAGAAAATAAAAGGTTTATCATTAGAGATCTTTGGTAATAATAACTGAAGGAAACACGGCAGCTGATTTATTGCTCCATAGCTAGTTGGTTCCTCATATTACAACTGTTTCATTGAATAATAACGCAAACAGCACCTCTAAAATGACCTGCAGCTTATACAGGTTCAAAGCTTATACAGCTTTTTAAATCAAAGTTAATAATTTCAGCATCAGAAAACTGAAATAAAGTGATTATTTTCAGTTAATATATTAAACAACACTAATGTATATACCTGATATAGCAGAGAACAGTGTTCTAGCAGAGATAATTGATGTGATGTTTGCAGGTCATATTCCGCTTGAGGATCTGTGAGAGTTATTGAGCCTTCAGCTATGCGTCCTGTCGTGCTAACAGCCATTCTGCTACTGGTGGTCCTGCTGAACCCGCCGGACACTGAAGCCAGTAAGAACCACACAGTCACTACTGCTCTAGATGGAGAACAGAAACACAAAATGATAAATATTTCTCTGTTTTAAAGCCTGTTTTACAGATATGTGCAAAAACTACCCGGTCATCCCTTGTGATCAGAAGATCAACGGTCAAGAGTGGTACAAGCTGGGCAACAACCGCTGTATGAGGATTTTCTTAGATGATAATATGGGCTTCTTGGATGCTGAGGTGAAACACACACACACATACACACACACACACACACACACACACTACAGATATAAAATGTAACCTGTATCAGTGGCAAAATAANACACACACACACACACACACACACACACACACACACACACTACAGATATAAAATGTAACCTGTATCAGTGGCAAAATAACTTCCCATTCTGTTTATTTCAGAACATGTGTCAGAAATCTACTATTGGAGATACTAAAGCTCATCTGGTTTCACTTCATAACATTGAGGAGCTTCAACAGGTTATGTGTACGATATACAAGGCCACCACAGAAAAAACTCAGGACACCATGGGAGACTTTCGTTACTGGATTGGACTCAAAGTAACGTGGGTAAGCAGCAGGAAGGAATTTTGATAATTGTTGTAAACATCTTATCATTAACATGATCATCAGTGTGTCAATGAGCACAGGGACTCACTGTCTTAGAAGATGGGAAACTAAGAATAAACACACCAATATATATATATATATATACATACATATATATATACATATATATATATATATACACACATCNCTAAGAATAAACACACCAATATATATATATATATATATACATACATATATATATACATATATATATATATATACACACATCAGCAATTAAAGTTAAAACAATATATTAAATAAGAAAAATATCAATTAAGAACTTTTTATTAAGTTTTATATATACTGCATATATATATTTTATTTATTTTTTATTTAATTTTTTTCAGTTATCGATCTATCTATTTATATAAAACTGTTAATAAAAGGTTCTTGATATTTTTCTTATTTAATATAATTTTTTTTAACTTTTAACTTTAATTGCTAGTATCATTAAGTTGAAATGTAATATAATACAAACAATATCACACACACAGCTACCATCTTTCATCACATTAAACTGGTTTTAAATTTGAAGTATGAAGCACAGATTAAAGTTGACAACTTAACACCAAATCCACTTTTTTGAGTTAATAAGTTTTGTGTGAAGCTATTTTATGATGCATCAATTGATTCTGGCTCCAATCTGAAGTTGATGGTAAAGGTCATGCTTTCATTTTTTACACTAAAAATCACGGATTAGCTGCCCTCCAGATCTCAAAACAAGAGAGTCTGTGACATTTCTGTGTACTCCACACACCTTAAGATGCACGTCTACATCAGTATCACTTTGATTTGGACCACCCACACCTCTTTGTCAGGACTTTAAAACAGATATATCATTGTTCTCCTGGTGTGGATAGGTCAGAGTTTGATATCGAGAAAGACTTCCAGTTCAAATAACTTTAGATTCCATTTGTGTTTACTATCAGCACTGGAGTCACTGTAGCTGCTTTCCATGAAAACTGGGCAGCTTTCAATAAAGGGATGGTCTATCCGTGTGTGAGGCAGGGCGTGGTACCATTAGCTGTTGAAACTGGCAACTTTAATGCTACACCAGAAGAGGAAAGACTCTGTGTGTTGTGTGTTATGTGTCTTAGGAGAGATGATGGTTTATTTTATGTTTTAGAGTTCTTTATTTTATGATTTAAGGGCTGTAATTTCTCACAAAATGCGCTATCACTGCACCTCCTGATGACATTGCCCTGGGTCCTGAGTAAATACGAGAGAGGAGAGAGAGAGAGAGAGAGACAGAGAGAGAGAGAGAGAGAGACAGAGAGAGAGAGACAGAGAGAGAGATCTGTGCATAATATACTGTACATGATTGTAATATATTCCAGCATTGTGGATTAGATATCTGTGCATCATATACTGTAAATGATGGTAACAGGCTATATTCTATGGCAAGCCGTTTTAACATTTAACAGGTGTCATCGACTCTCCATAATTACGTTTTAGATATCTATAAATGCATTTTAACTAGTCAGAATTATATTATGCCTAGTCAGAATTATAATTTGAGATAACTGCAATTACAGTCTAAGAATAGTAATTCAAGATATCTACAGTTACATTTCGCCTAGTCCTTTCTTTTTAGCCTCTGATGCTGGCAGGGAATACACACATTTATGTTGGTTTCTGCAGCCAACAACACACACTTGGTGTGTCTCGCTCGAACCTTTGACATCTCCGAGTCTGTATCAGTGAACTACAACAATGACGGCTATAGGCACTGACAGCAGAGAGGAGTGGGAGTGGCTGTCTGCCTTGGAGCTGGGCATTATGCAAATGAGTCCTGTTGTTACGTAACAAACAGGAGCAAAATCAAAACGTCTTGTAGAAACACATGCTTACCTAAAATGCAGGCTATGGAAACAACGCAGAGGTTTTGGCTTTCCAANTAGAAACACATGCTTACCTAAAATGCAGGCTATGGAAACAACGCAGAGGTTTTGGCTTTCCAAATTCTCAGCTTTGATAGGCTGAAGGATGACTATAGTATATATGCATGGGCAAGGAAAAACATGTTTTTCATGACAGNGATAGGCTGAAGGATGACTATAGTATATATGCATGGGCAAGGAAAAACATGTTTTTCATGACAGGGAACCTTTAAAAGTAATTGTGACTAGTACTAATTCACATTCAAGATATCTGCAATTGTATTTCGACGAGTCATAATACGGTTTCAGATATCTACAGTTACATTTTGACTAGTAATATCTTGATTTTGGATATCCACAAAGACATTTAAGGTATCTTAAATCGTGAGGAATTATAGATATCTTTAATTGGAATTATGACTAGTCACAAATGCACTGAAGATATCTGGAATTCACATTTCAGATAGGTGAAATTAAATTGTGGATATCTCAAATAGACTCTCCATACAAGTGAATGGAGCATTCTTACTAGGCAGAATGTAATTACAGATATCTTAAAATCATCAAAATGTATTTACAGATATCTTAAATTCCAATTTTGCCTATTCAAAATTGAATTATGGATATCTAATAAATGTTAAAATGGTGCCATGACATCAGTGATGTCATTTGAGATATCCAAAAAGGAGTTTTGACTAGGCGAAATGTAATTGTAGATATCTTGAATTACTGTTCTTACTGGTCAGATTGTAATTGCAGTTATCTCAAATTATATTTCTGACTAGGCACAATATAATTCTGACTAGTTAAAATGCAATTGTGGATATCTAAAAATGTAATTATGGAGAGTTGATGACACCTTTTAAATGTTAAAACTGCTTACATCTTACAATCATAATCTTGACCAAATTGCATTTATTGATAGTCTACTGTGGAATAAATGTCTGATTATTGTTTAAATTGACATTAGCTTAAGAAATTGACCAAAGTATAGAAAAATGCTCTCTCTGCTAATGATCATAAATAATTTAAAAGTTTCTGGGTCTGCCCCTGGATCTGGTTTGGCAGAAAATGTTATTGGGTTCTTCCTTGGCCTGAGCCCTACAACAGATATCAAGATGAAGGACAGTAAGAAGATAAAATTACTCACCTTTAATTAACTACTTGTCTTTACAGATTATGTATGCTATTATTCCTATGTATACTTATACTGATGGAACCCCACAAGATTTCAGTCCATGGGCTAATGGCCAGCCAGACAACTTGCTATTCAAAGAGGACTGTGTGGAGATGAATTATTGGGGTAGGTACAATAAATAAAAATTTTGTGAAAGAGAGATAATAATTTTGAACATTGCTGAAAACTCTCAGACACTGAATGCCATGTTTTCTGTTGTGCATTTTCCAGATTGGGGGCTCTGGAATGATGCGATCTGCTGTGAAACGAAGCCTTTTGTGTGTGCAATAAATATGGTGAGAGCTAGTACATGATGGGCTGATAAAATTGTGCTGCAGTTGGACCAGTCAGTTTCACAATAACCAATGCAAACACAAACTTTTAAATTTACTGAAATAAATCCTCATCAGCAAACATGTTCATGGTTCTTGATTTGTGTGCGAAGAACAATAAAGAATGCGTCAAAGTAATAAAGATAACTGCATTAAATAAACAGCATCACCACCAGCTCAGTTGGGGGTTGGTGGAAACACTGGGCCTCATTCACCAATAACTTGGTAAGTTTTTTCTGAAATTTGTTCTTAAGAAAGTTCATAAGAGAAGTTTATGTCAGTTTCATGACGTGTTCTTAAACCGCGGAATTGTTCGCGCCTGTGTTCTTAAATTGATGAATACCAATGTCCTCGTAAATTGCAGGGCGTGGCTGTTGTCTCTAATTAGCATAGGTAAACGNTGATGAATACCAATGTCCTCGTAAATTGCAGGGCGTGGCTGTTGTCTCTAATTAGCATAGGTAAACGCCCTGGAAAAGGGCATGACACTGCAGGGTGCACTCAGGTGTAACATGTAACACGGATGGAGAGGAGAAAGAAAAAAAAAAAAAAAAAAAAAAAATGCCGAAACGTAAATGTAAAGAAGGTGGCAGGCTCCAAACAATCACACAGCTCCAACACATGTCTTGGCAGCCTAAAACGTCCAGGAAGGTGAGCATCACTCTCAGTAAACAAGTCAACGTGGTACCGGAAAACGCGCTTGATCAGCGACGTCTTGATCAGCTGTAAATACGCCATTGTCCAAGTAAGCTACGATGCAAAAATAGGCGTATAAATAGCGTGACCAATCACTGATTATGGGGCATGGTTCCCAATTAAAATAACTGATGTGGACGGAAGTGTTAGTGTTGCATATAGTTATTTTAAGAGACCATCATTCTTTGAAAAATGATGAAAATACTTATTAAAAAATAAAACAAAAACATAATGTGATTTCAGTTGTATAATATTCAACAAATGTATACTCTAAAGGAAAATGCAATTATTTTGCACAGTCATGTCAGCCCTCAGATGTGCGTAAGCGTGCTCTGGAGTGTTTGTACTTTTGTTCTTAGGTAAGAACAAATCTAGATTAAAAAAAAAAAAAAAAAAANAAAAAAAAAAAAAAAAAACTTAGGTGAATGTTAGAATCTTCTTAAAAACGGTGTAAGTGGGTTTTAAGGACAAATTTCTTCTTAACAACAGTTGGTAAATAAGGCTCACTGATATTAGTGCAGCATGTAATTGGTGTCCTGTGTTGTACAATTCTAAGGTTGCTATCACTGTTACAGTTGACATAATCATTTAGGCACAACTGAACTCCACCAGAGTATAACAGGCACATTTGACAATTACACCTTAGTCATAGATGGTGACAATTATTTATAAGTAGAAAGCAGTATACTCATGCCACTTTGAAATCTCAGTTCGTCGTTTCCTGTCATGCAGCCTTTTGACCGGTAGATGTCGCCAGTGTTCACTTCAAGCTTCGAAAAATTAACCCATTTTCAACCAATGGAAAGCCTCAGCACTTCAGCAAGGCTTCATCCCACCTTCACCGGTGAAAATAGCTAATACAGCCATATGCGTTGAGTATGACCGGCAGCTAGAGGAAGCATGAAATTAACTGACTTTCTTTAATTTGGGAAGAAATGTTTCCGTCGTAGAGTTTAAAGGACGCCCAGGGCCCTAAGGGAGCATAATGTGAAATGTATTTATACTGCAGATAGCGCTCATCGCTCTGAAGGTGACAAAACTGCGCTGCTTTAGCGGCCAGTCAAGATGGACACCGCTGAGGAAGGTAGCTAAGAGTCTAAGTTTTAAAAGCCAACTTTAGCTATCTGGTTCTAGCTGCTCGTAACAGTAATATCTGTGGTGTGATCTGACGCACTCTTAGCTACTGTCTGTGGAAGTAACTGATTCTACATTGGGTAAAATTAACGGACGTTCGCCTTGTACTAAAGAGAAGTCGCTAGCCATTTAGCCATAGCTAGCCAGCTAGCTAACTAGCGTTAGCTTGGTTGGCTAACAGCTGTTTGAAATAGCCATAGGGTTATGTTATGTTATGTTAATTATGTTTTGCTTTGACAATCAACACTTCCATTACAATAGAGTTGTGGTGGCACAAACATTCATTTCACATTTAAGTCATAATTAGCTATTTATGGAGAGCTACCGTTTAATAGGCAGCTATATACAGCTAGCTAACACGTAGTACAACACATAAGCTAGTTACAAGGCCGGTGTAGCAGCTTTATATGGCTTGTTTGGTACACTAACGCGTATGTCATATTTACAAATTCATTAATAACTCACAAACACACCATAAAGCTTTAACCCTGAAACTGTCATTATTTCTGGGACAATACTAGTTAGAATACTACCACCTAAAACATGCACTGAGACTGGTAGGTGGAGCTGGTTTCAGGTGTTCCGCTGTCAGCTGTCATTTTTTTTATAATATGAATATCCATTTGAAGTCACAAATAGGATTACAGGCTCCTTAACTTAGTCTTAATCATGGGTTTGCTCATGGTTTGCTCTTGGTTAGTAATAGTCATTTTATTTTTGTCATTGAGTGACACGATCCAAGGATGACAGTGTGTCCCATTTGTCTGCTGCAGTACAGACACACCGCTTGTAACTCAGGCTGTCCACGCTGCTTTCCAAAAAAATGTCTTTCAGTTACAAATCCTGAAATTGCCAGTGTTGGTGTTGTGCATCTGTAGCAATCCAATCTTTGATGCATTTGTCATATCTTGCCATTTTCCATTGTCTCAGGATCATGGCAACCTCAGGACCTGTTGATGAAGTACACAATAAAAAGTGTAGTAATATATGATATTGAATATTAAAAGATGCTAAAATTATTGTATGTTATTGCCCCAACAGCGGACATTTGTCGGGTGTGTCGGTCAGAGGGGACACAGGACAAGCCTCTCTACCACCCCTGTGTCTGCACTGGCAGCATCAAGTTTATCCATCAGGAATGGTAAGTTTTCACAACTGTGTTGGTTGATTGTGACTAATGGTACATTTAAAGTCTGCAGCAAATGATTAAGTAACAACTCTGTGTCTTTCTCAGAGCATTTGGTTACTTAGGTGTTTCCTAAATTCCCAGAGAATTTGTCAGAGGGGAGGTGTATCAAAATGATGTTATAGCTACTTTCACACCTTCATCCAAACTGGGAAGGATGAAATCTGTTCGTGTGTGGGAACTCGCATAGATCTGTTATTAAAAAACCAGAAAAGTTGTGGGATTTTCCATCACGACTGGAGATTCTTAGATATGATTTAGTGCAAGTGATGCAACGTTTCTTGCAAACTCATCACAGTGCATGTTGTGTTAATAAGATGAGATAATCTTTATTGTCCCAAAGGGAAATTTGTCTTGGACCAAGAAAGCACACAGAGCTGCTTATGTCAGTAATGACAAACAACAACAGACACACATCTAGGGGAAAAAACCGATATAATAGAAAGATAGCAAAATAAATAAAATGCATAAGTCATAATTAGTAGCAGCCAGAAGAGATTTGTATGTGTGCCCATTATAAAGTGCTGAGATCGTGGAGACAACACTAAACTAAGAAATGCAATAAAAATTAGATCTAAAAATAGCAATGATTTAAAAATCCTGGTGTCCTTATGTACATTTATATCTATGTCTTAAGGCTATTTAAAACTCTGATTGAGGCTGGGATGAATGATGGTTTGAGGTGGTTGTTTTCTGTTGTTCTCACAGCTTGCTGCAGTGGCTGAAACACAGCAGGAAAGAATACTGTGAATTATGCAAACACAGATTTGCATTTACACCAAGTAAGTTATTTTCAATTAAAGCAGATCAATTACTTTTTTTTTTTTTTTTTTTTTTTTTTTTTTTTNCTCTCTCTCTCCATTTTCAGTCTACTCTCCAGACATGCCGTCTCGCCTGCCCGTCCAGGACATCTTTGCAGGGCTGGTCACCAGCATCGGAACCGCCATCAGATACTGGTTCCACTACACGCTGGTGGCCTTCGCCTGGCTCGGTGTGGTGCCTCTCACGGCATGTAAGTCACATCACGCCATCGTGCAAATATTAGAATGATAGAGAGTTTTTACAGCCAAAGAAGATAAATGATTAAGGAGGAATGATTCTCATGATGTTTTTTTGGGCTGTGTGCTCTCTTAACAGGTCGCATCTATAAGTGTTTGTTTACGGGCTCTGTGAGCTCTCTTCTTACTCTGCCGTTAGATATGCTTTCAACGTAAGTATGACTTATTCTGCTCTCTCTCTCTCTCTCTCTCTCTCTCTCTCTCTCTCTNTCTCTCTCTCTCTCTCACACACACACACACACACACACACAGGCATTGCTTTACATGATGTAGCACTACGTTTAATGGAGAATGTTAAGGATTCATTTGTGGTCTCAGTCAGATTACGTATGTAAATTTTCTTTCCCTTTGTTCAGCCCTCTGTGCCTTATTATAACAGATGGATTAAAGGAAAACACCAGCAGTTTTGCATGTTTAAGCCCTACATATCGTAGATGTCAGGCAGAAACCTTGTATCTCCAAAACCGCTACTTTTCAGGAAATGAAAAAAACCCTGTGTTTTTAAAATAATTGAACACCGTATCGTTGAAGTTGGAATTGTGTCTTTATATATGGTCAGATAGTTGCATGTATCATTAAATTATTAATATTTTACCAAAATCAATGTGGAGATACAAGTCATCGATTAGAACGGCTGTAACTGAGGCAGTAAGTGTCTCATTACATCATCATCAACTTACTGATTACAAAGTTTATTGTAGCTATTTGTGCCCTCAGTTTTTCCTGTTGTTGAATATATTTGGCCAGAATCTCTTGTTATAAAAGATTAAGTGCTATGAACAGGATGTTGAAGACAGTATTGGCTATGACTAGATGGCAAATACTAGACTAAACTGTACTCCAACCTGCCGTGGTTTGCCTGCGCTCTTCTCCGCTCCCTCATGTCTCAGGCCTCAAATACATAAAACGTTAGCCTTTATAAACTTAGTGTTTCTTGAGTAAAGAAAACGCTGTACTTATTCAAACAACCAGTTCTTTATTTAGCCTTGNACTTAGTGTTTCTTGAGTAAAGAAAACGCTGTACTTATTCAAACAACCAGTTCTTTATTTAGCCTTGCATTGAAACAGCCATGCAGAGACTGTCTCCAAAACAACTGCCTAGTACTCCATCTACAGTTGAGTGAAGCAAGTGGAGCTACGAGGTTTTTCCGACAGTTTGAGAATCCAGTGGAGTTCCAAGATTTAGTCACAAGCTCTTTTGAATACTTTTCATATTTGTAAAATCCACAAACAGACGTAAAGGTTGACCAATAGAATTGATTAAAAAAAAATAATAATAATAATAAAAATGGTGAAATATGGAGATAAGAGGTTTCCGCCCAAAAGCGACGATATTCAACTTCCACACAACCATTTCACACAATATACTTCTGGAACTGTACGTTTTAGAATTGTTTTTCTGACCTTCCAGACCGCCATTGGTTTCAGTTAATTCCAGTATGCTATTAAAATCAATTTGTAGAGATGTGAAACGAGTCAGGGAATCTATTACGGCAAACAAGATGTCTTATTAAATTTTTTTATTGAAGTTACTTAATTTAACCGGTCCAGAACTTTTGCTGCATGGAAGATGTCTCCACCAAGAAATATAGTCCCCGGAGAAGATGGCTTTTTCAGAGAGATTAAAAGCCATTGTCTGTTTTTTTTTTTTTTTTTTTTTTTTTTTTTTCTGTTCAACATTGGGACATCTGTGTTAGCAGGCGAAACATTGAATTTTTTGAAGATTAGGGGATTTGGCAAAATATCAGGAAAACTAAAATACGGTTTTGTGTTTTGAAAATTGTCAGTAATGTAACATGTACGCACATAGTATTTGTTGGGCTTCAACATGCAAAATCACCCATATGGTCCTTTAAGCCCTCAGTTATAGTGGATTAAATTTGTTCAAAATCCTTGTAGAAACATAATTAAGAATGCGTCCTTTCATCCTCACAGACAGAACCTGCTTGCTGACTGCCTGCAGGGTTGTTTTGTGGTGACGTGCACACTCTGCGCCTTCATCAGCCTGGTGTGGCTGAGAGAACAGATCGTCCACGGTGGCGCCCCTCAGTGGTTGGAGCAGAACCAGCCCCCCCTGGTCCCCAACCAGCCCAATGGTCCACCAGCCAATGAGGTGAGCTTAGTAAACATCTCGTTTCCATCTGCACGCAGAGCTACAAACAGAACCCTTCAGGTTTGACGTGCCATTATTATGGTGTGAGAGTAAATTCTTTTTGTTTACGTGTCATAATTTTAAAGGACCATACCGGCAATCATGCATCTTTGAGCCCAACATATACATGTACCGACAACCAATTTCCAAAATATAAAACCGCATTTTAGCTTTCCTAAAATGCGGTTTTATGTTTTCCTGGTTTTTTTTTTTGTTTGTTTTTTTTTCCTGTTTTCCTTTTTTTATGTTTTATGTTTTCCTGTTATGTGTTCAGATTCCCTAATCTTTCAAAATCTAATGTTCAGGTGATACACTCTCCTTAAAATTCAGCCGTTCACCTTTTAATGCTAATGCATGATTGTAGAAGGCACGGTCATTTTAGTTGCTTCGTAAAAGCCGTCTTCTCCTGAACTATATTTCTTGCTGGAGAAATACATCTTCTTCCATGCAGCTCCATGTTGGATCGGTTAAACAAAATTACTTTGACAAAAAAAGCCTAAATATTCATGTTGTTTGCTGTGATGGATTACGTGTCTCAAACACGTTTCAAGTTTCTACGAGTAGTTTTTTATCGCATACTGGAAAGAAATTAAGCCAATGACGGTCTGGAAGGTAGGAAAAACAGTCTAAAATTTACCACTAACGTATATTTTGGGAAATGGTTGTCAGTGACCTGGTGTATGCAGATTTTATATATTGGGCTCAAACATGCACGATCGCCTGTATGTTCCTTTAAGGAGACGCGATCGCAACAAAATTACTCAATTATGAATTCAAATAACTGGATTATGCTTTAGATGATGTGTATTACGGTAATGTGTGTTATTGTCATGGAGGTTCCCGGAGGTCACGGTGAGGTTAATGCCCAGGCTGCTGCAGAAGCTGGGGCGGATCGGCCCGCTGCAGAGCCCGCCCCCAACGGGCCGGTGCCTGCCAACCCGCACGAAGCCGGCAACCAGGGAGAGGAGGCTGAGCTCGATGACGAGGAAGAAGATGACGACGAGGAGGAAGACGAAGAGGAGGAGGAAGGCAGGGAAGACGATGCTGCCGACGCAAACAATGGAGGACAAGGTCAGCTATGGGACCTTTTTGTTTCTAAGTATTGCTGATGTCGGGAAGTGAAATTATTTTTACATTTAATTGAATGAAATTTACTTTAATTTCATTTTTTAAGAATGCTTTGAGGATGTTGGGAGATCTTTCAGAATGGCTTTGTATTTTATTGGCAATTTAATTCCAGCATAAAGGATTACTTAGAACTTAACCGTAAGATAGATAATATTTCTCTATTTTATTTTGATGTTTCAGTAAGCATTATCTCTGATTCTGCTTGCAGAAGATTTAAACTGGAACGCCCTGGAGTGGGACCGTGCTGCAGAGGAGCTGACCTGGGAAAGGGTGGGAATCTGTTTTCTGCTGACATCAGCATTTTTACACCCACCTGTCTCCTGCTCCACATACATGATGCTTAAATCTCTTATGATGGTATCAAGCTAGCACGGTTTAGCTATTTTGGGCTTCCACCTTGCTGAATTGTGCACTTCATTGTCAGGGAAACAGAGATGCAGCTGATCTGGGTTCAGTCAGTCCTCTTCCTCTCAGTAGTAGCTGCAGTATTAGTCATTGTATTAGCATGTTAGTATAGATTTGATTTGTGACATTGTGATCTCTGTCACAGATGCTGGGTCTGGATGGCTCCCTGGTTTTCCTGGTAACTACACACACACTTCTCAAAAGTTTCAAAAATGTCTCAAAGGGCCATACTGGAAATTTTTCATGCTTGGGCCCAATAAATACCACCCACGCCGCGTACAGTTACATTACTGCCAACCATTTTCCAACATGTAAAACTATTAGTTTTTGTATTATTTTGTCAGACCTCCAAATCATTCAAAATCTAATGTTTGGGTGATACACCCACCTTTAAATTCAATGTTTCACCTGCATGGGTGTCCAAAAGTAGAAGGCACGGTTGTTTTTAATTTTTCAGTAAAAGCCGTCATCTCCTGGGACTATATTCTCTGGAGGAGCCATACGTCATCTTCTGTGCAGTTGTTGTGTTGGCTCGGTTCAATAAGGTAACTTCAACGAAAAATTTAATAGACGTAGTGTTCGCTGTGATGGACTATGATACACCTATACACGTGATACACGCACCTTTTAAAATTCAGTGTTTCACCTGCTAACACTTAAGCACGATTATAGAAGGCACAGACAGAAATGTACGTCTCCACCAGGGAACGTAGTCACAGGAGAAAACTGCTCTTTTTTAGTAGTATGTACTTTTAGTTAGTACGTTTTGGAAAGTGGTTTGTAGTAACAAAATGTATTTTCAGCTCAAACATGCAAAATCATCGACACAGTTCCTTAACCTCAGTTTTATGATCATATGATGATGCATAGACACGTTGCATGGATAGTAACTGTGTAAAGTTGACATAGGTTCGTATCGTGTCTCCTCCAGGAGCATGTCTTCTGGGTGGTGTCTCTCAACACGCTCTTCATCCTGGTCTTCGGTAAGCAAAACCCATAATGCGTCGAGTTGACAAATTTAGCCAGTACTGCTGAGAAACTTTTGGACTCATTAGGTGCATCCCAAAGCATTTTCTTCCTATCCTCCTCTCCATTCCTACCCGGAAGTGTGAGGCGGAGGACACCAGAGACATGAGTACTGGAACAGTTACGCTTCTTCCGTTATTATCATATCGATCCATCGATCATCGATGATGAAGTGGTCCAATCACAGATTTTACTCTTTCTGCAACGCTGATCACATCTCCCACACACATGTACGTGATCAAATGTATTTGAAGTTTTCAGTTGCCCTTTAATCGCCATATTCATTGTGCAGAAATATTCAGGAAATTTTGTTCTAACTATATCTCTACTTAAGTCGCTAATACATTTTTATGTTGATAAACGTGCACAGATTTTACTATGGGTTTAATAAATTAGCAGACGGAGAAATCTGCATCTGACAGTTCACCTGAGTTAGTCTTTGCCGATCTGCATTGATGGGAGTGGTTAGGGGGTGTGGCCACAGTGATGTCACCCCGATCCTTTTTAACCGCGTTAAAAAGGCTTCCTGAAAGGATATACTGTATGCTCCTCCACAGGAGGAGCATATATCCTTTAGGAGGAAAAAACAAAGCTCCTCCACTTGTTTCCTCGGACAGCAGAGGAGAGAGCGGAGGAGACAACTTTCCATTTCCAGGTCACGGAGGAAAGAAGGATGGAGGGGAGGTTGGGAGGAGACATTTTAATGCATTTGGGATGCACCTTGTGTGTAGCATTACAAATTGCTCTTATTTAAGCAGCTTTTCCACCATAAATCTGAGTTAGAAATGGCTGTTGTGTGTAGTTTAGCACGCCTTTGTGTTTCCACCAGCTTTCTGCCCGTATCACATCGGCCATTTCTCCATGGTTGGGCTGGGCTTTGAGGAATATGTAAGTGCACAGCAATGTGTGACCCCCCCCCCCCNTTTTTTTTTTTTTTTTTTCTTGAGCCAGTCCTTCATAGCTTCATTTCTGGTTGCAGATTCGAGCATCACACTTTGACGGTCTCATCACCACCATCCTGGGCTACATCCTTTTGGCCGGTGCCCTTATAGTCTGTCATGTATCCTTTGTGTGGAAAAAAAAAAAAGACCTTTGGTGATATATTTATTATGATTGTCATTATACAGTATGCGTTATTTATGATTACTTACTTCCGCTGCAACACGTTGACTATTAGCACTGAGCTGCATCTTCACTGCTGTGACAGAAATGGGATTCTATGGGATAGATCTGCATCGTAATACTTAAAAATATTCATTAATTTGCATATTGTTATTCATCCTAGACTGATTGTTAGTCTTAACAGAACCTGGTTTTAGGCGTTAGCATCGTTGGTGAGATTCCAGCGGTCCAGACGCCTCCTGGGCATCTGCTACATTGTAGTAAAGGTAAGTAAAAGAAATGCAGCAGTGGAGCATTTTCCAAAAAAAAAAACAAAAAAAAAAAAAAANAAAAAAAAAAAAAACACTAAAACAAATCATTTTGTTTTTATTGAACCAGCAAAGCATTAAACTGAAACCATAATTATAAAAAATTATGATTGCTGATTACAGAAACAAATTTTTTTGTTCTCCCAGGTGTCCCTGCTAGTTGTCATGGAGATCGGCTTGTTCCCTCTGATTTGTGGATGGTGGCTTGACATTTGCTCTCTGGTAAGACATGCAAAGCAGAAATCTCTGCTGCAACCACGGCGACCCAGTTTGTACCATTTTTATCAATTTGACATACACAGAAAGTTGATGAACTTCTCTATATATTACATTTATCTATTTTTTTCAGTTAAAACGGCCATCGCAAATCTTTAACACAGTAAATCAAGGACCGATTTTGCTGAGGTCTTTCATCCAAATAACAAAATCGTGTCCCTTCCTGCAGGAGATGTTTGACGCAACTCTGAAAGACAGGGAGCAGAGCTTCGACTCGGCTCCTGGCACCACCATGTTCCTCCACTGGCTGGTCGGAATGGTCTACGTCTTCTACTTCGCCTCCTTCATCCTTCTGCTCAGGGAGGTCAGTGGAGTGATTGGTGTGAAGAGTCTTCAGCCTCTCACACATAAAAACTCTCAGACCAGCCATGATTTTTTAAAATTACAAGCAAAGCATCGGTATACTTTTGTGATAGCGTTTCCTAAATCCTAAATTTATTATTTATTTATTTATTCCACAATGGGACAATGCACATTAATAAACAATAAAATGTAAAATATTTTTGCTTGTTTTCTCCAGAGTAACCTGCTTTGTGTTATTTACGCTCTAAAGCAGTCAGTGTAACGTACATTGTAGCAGCCAGTTTTGTTTATGCTTATGCTAAAGTCTCAGAAATATTGTGACAATTTTCCCAGTAAGCACGGTGAAAAGACATCTTATTGTTGGTTAAAAATGGGCTCCTCTGCTGCACGGTTCCACAATATTTATGTGTAATCTAGACCAGGGTTTTTCAACCTTTTTAGATTTTTTTTTTTTTTTTTTTTTTTTTTTTTTTTTTTTTTTTTTTTTTTTTTTTTTTTTT
>VXCM01003396.1:0-70849 GCA_014773175.1 Lucifuga dentata
AGGCAGATGATTCGCTGTGGTGACCCCTGAAGGGAAAGCCGAAAGGAAAAGAAGAAGAAGAATTAACTGGAACATAGACAGCATGTGGATCTTGTCTTAATCATCATTTGGTTCATACACCAAGAAAACTATGTCAGCAGAAGCTGAATTTGACCTCACATGACGTGAAGAAGACATGTTGCCTTCAGACGCTGAAAAGGAGAACCGGAGCAACATACTGAGAACATACAACCATACGGTTCTATATATTACTTATAGTTTGAATATTCTACCTGTTGAGTTCCATCCATCCCTCCATCCATCCAAAAAGTTGAAAAAAAAAATGAGTATAACAGACAAGAAATATGGATAACTTGGCTGAATAAAACCTGGAACTATCTCAAATCTGACAAATTGAAATGCCTGGCCTACATTTCCAAAATGCAAAGCAATCAAAAAGCAATCAGAAGTTCATGCATGTGATCAGTTTTGTCTAATTTGCTTTGCATTTTGGAAATTGTAGGCCAGGCATTTCAAAGTGTTTAGGCCATCCAAAAATATCACATCATCTCCATTCCCCAAGGTGAAGATTAGACTCTATATTGTACCTAAACAAGCCTAAAGATGTCTGTAGGTGACAAGCAAATCCATAAGTCACCATATTTGGTTGGGGAAGATTAATTTGAATGATTATAATATAACTGAAATACAGCTTGTAGCGTTGAGGGAACTTGATAACAATCAGAAGAGATTATTTAATTTATCCTGACAAAACAAACCTCATCTCCATGGCAACTTGTGCATTTATCTCGGTTGCAATCAGTGTTTTAAAGAGGAACAATGTCGGCAACAGACCAGCGGATGAGTCCAAAACACAACAAATTCATTACAGCGGCTACAGCCAAGCAGCCAAAGAATTCAGTCTCTTAACTGCTGCTCCTGTTTTGTCTGATCTGTAATTATCATGAGCATAAAGAAGCTACTCGGAGATTGTCCTAATAGGAGGCTGTCTCTGAATAACAATCTGATCTTTTAATTGTTGAAATATAAGAAACGTGAATGCTACTGAGTTAACATCAACACGTTAAAAGGTGTACTGTAAAATTGTGCCAAAAGGCATCAACAAAAGAGGTATCACGCTAAACAAATGTGTTTTCAGACTTAAGTATTTTGTGCCCAAAAGGTGTTAAAGCAGTCAGTCTCTTGGAAACTTATTAATGATTAACCTGCCAAGCCTCAATAAGAAATGACATTATTGCCTCAGCAGCGAACACTTAATTTGCAAGGAAAATGGCGTGCAAGGCCAAGCTGACACAGTTGTGGTTTTGACACAGAGTGACACAGTGACATGTCGTGCCAGTGTGGATTAAAAAGTCACAGACTATGATGAACTCCTGCAGACTTTAGCAAAAGCTCATCAAGGATTGGGGTAATGCTTTTCATAGTTTCCTTTGCTGCAAAACACGAAATGGAGTTACAGAGAATGGAGCTACAGAAGACGCTAGATAAATACAGTATGTTAAACTTAAAATGATTAAGCGAACAATTTCTTTTGCAGAAAGGAGTGTTGCATTTAAGATCTGTTTTTAAACACACGCATGCATCTGTCACTGTCAGGAGGAAATCACAAAGCCCCTTGACAATTATTTCTCTTACAGATGTCTGTCTATCTTTTCTTTTGCCGAAGTGTTGCGTTCAAGAGGAACCTATCCATCATGTCAGCATGACACTCACTCAGCCATGACCTCGCAGGAAGTGACACCTTTAGTAGAATCGTCTTCACACGGCCCTCCATCAGACTGATTGATAAAATCTACAAGACGCTCACTTCCTAAAGGAAGTCGACTGACTGTTGATCGATACATGCTGATAGATTTTTAGACAACAGGACCAGCCTGCATCGCGCCCCTGAGATTCTTTCTGTGCAGCGATGTTAAAGCTGGATGGATCAGCAGTTGGCCACTAGGTGGCAGAAGAACAAGAAAACTTGCTGAAAGAAACATAATTATGACATAGACCACAAACAAAATGCTCCAGAGTTTGTTTGGAACTCAACCAAGACCATTTCCTCAAAACAGGCTAGATGCGGTTATTTTGTTCCACACCCGGCTTTGAATGCTGTGTTTGGACCTGCCCAAACGAGCCCTACCAAGGGGGGAAACAAACCATAGTCCCACCCAGACCAAACCACACAGGTGTGAAAAATGCCCTTAATGGGAAAGCAAAGAAGCACTCAAGCCTAATTCTGTCCCCAGGGAAATTCCACGACTTTACCTCCTCAATATCAGAGCTGTTACTTTCATTACTAAGCAACAATATCCCATAAATTTCATGAAACTGTATTTTTGTATGTTTGCGTGGTTTAGGACACAAATTTTGGTTGGTCATTGTGTGCCACTGCACCCACTCATCACCCAAAAACATCATCAATGAACTTGAACCTCTTGATCTTTTGTGGTTTCCTTTTGCATTTAAGCTTGCTGCTTCTCCAAATGGGTCTCAATGCTGCTGGAGTGTTTAGATTTTACACTAAAAATACTCAAAACATCCATTTAAATATTCCACCTCCATTGGTAAAGAGAGAAAAAAAAATGGCACCGGGTATTAGGCAAGTTGCAGTAGAATTTTTNCCTCCATTGGTAAAGAGAGAAAAAAAAATGGCACCGGGTATTAGGCAAGTTGCAGTAGAATTTTTTACCTCAAAGATTACAGACATGGCAGGTTTGCATGGGATTAAGATCACAGACGACCGCTGTAATTATTACAAACCACGAGATCTCCATATGAGGAATTACTGGTCCTGTAAGAAGAGGCCTTAAGACTCAACTATACAGTAACTGTTAAAACTACATAAAAGAGACCAAAAGCTCCATGAATACGCAGAGTTTCATCACTAAAAACAACCTTTACCATTACCATTAGTCATGTAATTCGATGTTAATATTTGTTACAGCCCAACAATAGCACCCCAAATCCTCAAATGTTTTCACAGCTCAGTGTTCATGCTGCGAAACTTGATGCAGTTCATGGCTGAGTTTTGCATCTTCATTTTCATTATAACGGTTGCATCCATGTTCCATGAAGCTTCTATTTACTTATCTCCTGTCAGATAAATAAACAAATGACAGGAAGTGACATCCTTCATGCAAGTGATGGGGGATCACCAAAGTCATCAGGTTTTCAAAATGTAATTCATTGCTTTGGATTGTCATCATTTTATTGACTAGTAGAGCCTAATTAAGCCCTCAGTGGTGCTACATCTATTCTGGTACTCCCTAAAATTTAATTCTAGCTCCATGTGTTTACCTGTGCAGGAAAATCGCCTTGAAATATGTTTTCTTCATCCCTAAGGTGTCGCATTTCTGTGAGCAATGTAACAGAATAAAGTTTAATCATGTTTCTTTAGCAGTTCTAAAGCTACCGCAAAGAATTCTGCCAAAAAAAAGTTTATAATTAGATAAAATGTGTGCTTTTTAACATTTTTTAAAGTTCACTTTATTGACAATTAAGCAGTTTTCACTTTCATTGATTTAAAAATACAGTCATACATTCATTTATTCAAATACATTTATGCTTTCCTCTAAATTTAACCACAGCAGCATATGGCTCTCCTCTCTTGATGTTATCTCTATGTGCCTGTAAAGCCTCTTGTCATGAACCAGTTTATACTTTATCTTTTCTCTAAGACTGCATTCTATCCTCCGAGGGTGCACTAATCACCGTGATTGAGTCATCCCCCAAATACAATTACCTTAAGGTCACAGTTCTTATTCCTGCCATAAAAGGTTTTTAAATTTCAGCCCCACTGACTCACTAAAGACCAGATGAAGACAGAAAGAGGCCATAACACGTCTCCTGGCATCCAAATGGAGACACTGATTTAGAAGTACTTTCAGCTCAGACAGATCCTACCTGTCTGGGCTTTAGAGCCACACAGGTTATGTTTATTCACAATTATAGATTTCTAGACTAAGGATGCTTGTCCTGAGTTGACAGAATTTCTGTCCTATTATTTTTAGTTATACTTTGTCACAGATATATCAAACAATGTTCGGTAAGGCATTTCCTGGTTTCATAAGAAAATCCAGGAAATGTCTTTCCAAAGCAATAATCACAATGGGTGGCCTATATGAAACAATATGAGCAAAAATCAATATCAGCATTCTTCCTGGCAAAATATTAACCTTTAAATGCCACCGTCTGTGCATCATGCTTCAAAATGCAGGCCCACTGCTTCCAAGTTTCTTTGTTCTCTCTCTTGTCTTTCTATGAGGGCTGATTGATAAGTTCTGAGTCTTGACATGTAAGAAAACTGAGTAAAGGCTGTGATATTTGGAAATAAGTATGTTTTAATGGATGTTTTGTACATCACATGCCTTTATTTTAGCTCAGCACCCAAATATCTGTTAGTTTTACAAGATGGACACACTAGGCCAACACACAGTGATCATTTATTGGCTTCCTGTAAACCACGATTGTGGCTTTGAACTAATTCAGTATCCATTTTACTCCTCTGACTTGGCATTGTCAGACTTTCGCCTGTTCCCAAACACATAAAAAGCTTTAGCTGAACCTGCTGGACTGTAAAATTGAGATAAAAGCCCTCCAGCATTATTGGCAGGTTTGTATCTAGTTAGAAAAAGATTATGTTGAAAAATAGATCAGTCACATCCCTGACTTATGCTGTATCATTTGTACCTCATAACTGTAACTCAGAATGACATCATTTTGTGACCACTGTGCTTTTGAGCTTAACAAAACTGGAGACTTCACGGATGCCTCCATGAAAACTTTTGTTTTGTTTGCTCTGTCCGACCAAAAGATGCTACATTTTAACAATTATGAGCTATTTACCTTTCTCAAAACAGCTACTGCATTGCCAATATTATATGTTTATAACTGCTATACTACTACTGTATGCTTATTGATTTAAAGAAAATTCTTCTAAACATTTATAAATAGAGAAAGTACTTTTAAGGTATGAGCAGCCATATTGTAATGATGTCAATACTGAACTCGAGGTTGAGAACTTTACCTTTCAGAGTAGGAATTCTGAGTTGATGTTACATTTTCTTTGACTTTTTTCCAATAAGAGGTCAGAAAAGTTTACAGAAGTTAAGCATAACATTAGAACTTTCTAATGATAGGCTCAGAACTTATCAATCAAACCTCCTACAGTGCCTTTTAAAAGTATTTTCTTTGTGAAATCTGTTCATATCGTAGCATGAAAGTAAGACATTGAGAAAATCGACAGGGGCACTTCGAGGTAGTCATGTCGATGCCAAGCACAAATCAGACGTAATGGAGACGAAAGATGGGGTTTGAGATTTCTGTATTCCAGTAAAATCCCTTTTAATGATCAATAGCACTGTGCAGAAATTAACTGAAGCTATTTTTGATATTTTGAGGTCCCTGAACAGGCCCTTTTAAGAATCACTGAGGTCAAATCTATTACCAGAGACGGGCTCTCTGAAAGCTTTATTGCAATATCACTTGTCACCAAAAAAAAAAAAAAAAANAAAAAAAAAAAAAAAATCAACCTTTCAGAAAACCCATCAGAGCCAGAATGGACAGATGGCTCATGTTCCTGTCATCAATATTCTCACACTCCAAAGCACATTTCAACAAAAAGAGAAAATAATAATATCACGCTGAAACAATACTGCTAAAAAGAATGGAACATAAAGGACTCAGCAGGATCACATCATCACACACAATGGGATACCAGTGAATCATAAAGCATCATAGCCTGGAGATTTAGCTCATTATCCTGCAGTAACCTATCAATAATGCTGTTTCATTACTTTCAATGTCATCATGGTGCTTTTGAAGCTGCCCAGATATTGTCATACTTACAACATTCGCAGTTATCATTTCAAAAAGCCATTATATACCGATTATATAATGAGATTTTTACATTAAGATTTTTAAATAAACTAAACGACTAGGATTGTTGGTAACATTATCTAACTAGAATCTCTGTCTGTCTGTGGCAACATTATCTCTAGAACCCAGCACAGTGTGAAGTTGATATTCGGCAGGTTTATTGCTCAGGACCCAAAGACGTGCGGTGTCACGTGTGAAGTTGTTTGGATGAACGGTTCTCAAATTGAGCTGTGCTGGTAAAAAATAGTCCGCGTGGCAGGATATGCTCCAGGCGTGGCAGCATATGCTCCGGTCCAGTACCACAGTCTCAACCTGACCTCGTACAGCAAACACAGCTAGCTCACAAGGACATGCAGAACAAAATTATGGCAGGCTGTGACGCACAACATAAAGTCCGAAGAGGCACAATTTAAACGGGCACTACACTAGAACAATAAGATACAGAAAATCCTGAGTACTAAACAAGAAACAAATAAGGAGCATGTGGGAATAACTTCTTGCTAATGAATAGTTAACAAGTAGATCTGAACAAGTCAGGGATCAAGAAATCAAGGACTACATAAATTATGAAAGAACAGAATGACACTATGGGTGGCATTTAAAAAAATCATGGTAACCACATGGCATCAGGTTTAGTGCTCTGCATTTTAACAGATCAACACTAATACAAGATCCACATACTGGCACTCAGAGGTGTGTGTGTCACATGCGAAAGAAAGAATATACAGCTGAAATTTACCTCCAGAATGAACCCGGTCTTAATTTTTGCTTGATGTGTGTGAATCGCTTCTTTACATGTAAGGAAATACTGTGGTAATGACTCTTTCAAAATGCTAAACTGGTAACAGAAGTTTATGAATGTGGGAACATGTTTGTGTGGCAATATTTGCTTGTATCGATACGTTAAATCTGGCACTGTGTTTTATGAATCTCGCCCTGTGTGATGAGTTTTACTTGGTATTACTTCCTTACAGAAAAAGTAAGAGAAAGAGATTAAGAGAGAGAAATACACGACAATTACTGATACAGAAACAATTGCTGAAGGTCGTACTGCTCCCAGGTTTAAGGAGTTAAGGTTTCTCTGGCTGACAGGTAGAACTTTTAGCGTCACACATCTGACTGATCCATTGTCAAAGCTTTCATGAATCATTCCTGATTTTCCATTTCAAGGTGATCTTTCATTTCTCTCACAGAAAGGCTTTGATTACATCCAATCACTGTGCAAACCTTTTCAAAACCCTTTCCTCTATTTAGTCATCTAACACAGTGAAGCAGCAGGTACTCGTGAAAACTTCTTTCCAGAAGAAAGAACACCGCCTGGTTAAAAAAAAAAAAAAGNTTTTTTTAGATCACCTGCTTTTCCTGTTGTCTATTATTGTGGTCTTGTATAATCAATCTTTGACAAAAAAAAAAAGAAATGCTGGATTAGCTTGTTGGTTACACAGCTGTCAGACTACCTTGCTAAAGTAGCATGTGGTGTATGTGCATGTGTGCAGCATGCTGACCTGACCTCTGACCTGAGGCCAAAGGTCAAGTAATTTCCCCAAAGTACTGTCTTGACAATTTAAGCCAATTTCAATAAAAACCAAAAGTGATTAACCTTGCTAAAATCGTTGAATTTGTACGACCTCAGACTCTGGAGGTTTAAGCAACCGAGACAATGTCTCATCTACTCGATAGTTCCTGAGTCCTGGTTATTCTGATGAATGACTTTTTAGCTATTAGATAGGCAAGTTAATTCCTCCATTTGTTCCTTGGATTTTGTATTGTAAATTGTTACTAGATTTAGGTTTTCCAATGTAAGAATGTTTTTACCTTCCATGACGTAGACCAGTGAGCCCACATCGCCCTCCTTAATGATGCAGCTGTCCTTGCCATATTCCACAGGGTACATGCAGTCCACAATCTCCTGGATCTGCGACAGCTCCAAGTTCTTCATGAAGTCATTGTCCAAAATAGCCTCCTTGATCAGATCCTTTGACCTGGAGGACAGGTGGAAGGAAAGGAGATTATAACAAAGACCAGCAACTTGATACAGGGTCCTTAAGTCAAGAGGAAAGAATGGGAAAAAAGTGGCTTTAAACTTTTTTTTTCTTAAATCCAGTGAAAAATCATCAGTTAAGCATATTTCTGAGTCAATCAAAATCTAAATTTAAACTGCACTATAGCCTTTTAAACTATATCCCTGTTTCAGACACATCAAGGTGAAACACATCAACAAAACAGCAAAATCCGTCTAATGGAAGCAGATCGCTTCTATTCAGTGGTGCACGTCTGAAAGCCAAATCAGCCTTCAGACAGCAGAGACATAAGAACATTCCACAGGTGAATTTTCTTCTGTAATGAGTATGCACTGAAGGGAAAATGTAATTAAGTGTAACGCTAATGTGCCATTATGAAGGTGCAGTTTGGTGAACACGAGATGAATTAACACTGAGACATTGGAAGCATTGTGCACGGAGTTATCATCTGTTTTCCACCGAGCTTTAAGACTGGCTAATAGCAAAATCCTGAATCAAAATACAACAATTCAAGAATATTTCCATGTTGTGAGATTTTCTTTTTCTTTCCTTATTTTTCTTCCTTCTGTTTTTACTTTTGTTATATCCTTCTTTCTTCATTCATTTCTTCCTTAATTTACTCAACCTTTTACCTTTACTTTTCAATCTTTCCCTTCTTTACTCCTTTCCTTTCCTTCTTCTTGTCCACCTTTTGCATTTATTCCTTCTTCTTTTCTTTCCTTCCTTCCTTCCTTGTTGCATTATCTTTTTTTTCTCATCCTTCTTTCCATCCTAAACTCTCTTTTTCTTCACAATGAGTACTTTTAATTTGGATACTTGAGTACATTTTACAGCCTATATTTTGTATTAGTTTTACTAGGTCCTCTACTTGAGTATTTTCCATCAATTTAGCAACACAGCAGGAGACTTTTACGGTCTTTGCCAAATGAAGCATTTTACACAACATGGCTGGTTTTTGGTGAACACCATGACAACTTGAGAGTCCGATGTCGCGTTTCGTCTCATCAAAATAAGACAACTGCCATTAAGAGGATGTGGAAATCGAGAGCACATAAACAACAAAATTGGAACATCAGCTTGAGGCTTGAGCATTGAGGTTCAACACTGAAGCAACTTCTTCTCTGCTCTTCTTTTTCTTTACCACTGGCTTAATTACTTCGTGTTTCTCGGCATGTCTCTTAGTCGAAAACAGCCCATTTTTCAGTAAAGGGTGAGACTTTCAAGGTCTGATCACCACACAGAAATAAGTGACAGGAGAGAAGTCTGAGGAAAGTCAGCTCTGGCACGGTGAGATGAGACCGCTCAGTCATTGAAGCATGTCACAACCAGAGTCTGAGTGCCGTGTGGCTGATTCTGACAGAGACTTGACTGGATGAATCAGGTTAATATTATGTATCAGGGTTAATCCACCAAGGAGTCCCCTCCTCCTCCTCCTCAGAGGAAAGCCTTTTTATACCTGAATTCATGAAAAGTAAGATGAAACACTCACTAGGAATCACCAACTTTGGTGATTTATATAGGCTGGGTCACCCTGCAGCAAGACAATACACAAAATACTTCTGCCATGACACTGTATCAGCGGTGACCAATGAAATGATTTCATGCATCAGTAATTTTTTTTGCTTTTTTTTAGATTGATACAGATCTCCGTGTTCTTATCCTTCATTTAGGGGTCTATTTTGAAATGTTTCTGATGCTTTAATTGGAAAATAAGACAATGATCCACTTCTACTCTACTTTGCTGCAGCACCGCTGTGCACACTGAGTGAAAACAGGCTGTTTTAGGTATACTGTCTCCCTAAGCCCACCCCCTGAAAAGTCTGCTCTGTTTTGATTGGTCATCTGCGTTTATGAACCACGACACAAAAAGCAAATGCTCTCACTCGCCTGATACTTTGTCGGTTTGTCTATCCATGTGTGTAAGCAGGTAAATTCTAATGCACTACATATTGATGCAAACATCAATCAAAAATGAGGCTTTCAGAGCAGATCAGACATTTGCCTTACTGGATGTATTTCTATGAACTTCAAATTTGACAATGTTCCACACATACTCCCTACTATATTACGTTATAGAAATGAGGGAAAGTAATAAAAAAGCATGATATGTCCCCTTTAAGTACCATTTCTATATCTATAGGAAGTATAGTAAACGCCTATATATTTTCAGGAATGTATTGTCAGCAATGTCAGCGTCCTTCTTTTTAAGAGCTCACATTGATCACAAGAATGCTTTAATCTTTACTCTAAATCATGATACACTGGTTTCATATTATTCAACTTTTGCAGATAAAAATGCTGAGCTGCTTCATATGGAACTCTGCCAAAACAGTAAGAACTGCCAAATGCTCATAAAAAGGCAACAAGTAAGATTCTTATAAATAATTTCAACATTGGCTGACACCTACAAATTTCAAATGTGCAATTTTACAAACATCAGTTTAAGTATTTTGGACTAAGACACAGACATTTTTAATAAAATGAAATATCAATAGAGTATAAAGAGCATGTTTTGCATTTGACAGCCCACCGCAGAGCTTGTGGATCCCAAAACCAGCTGGGCTTTGATAGTTGTTGACCCTGTGGAGAAATCTCATCTGCATTTGGACCCTTTTAGGAGAAGTGAGGAGCCAATATGCAGCTTTCTGAGGTGAGTGCCTTGCTCCAGGACAATGACATGAATATTCTAATATATCTAGCAATCTAACCTGCATGCCAACAGGGATGGGAGGAAACTAGACCACCAGAGTAAACCCACACAAACACAAGAAGTACATGCAAACACCACAATCTGTCCTAATCAGGTTCAAACTCACAACCTTCTTCCTGTGAAACGAACCACCGATCCACCCAAAACAGTGGAACTTGTGGTTGACAGAAATAAAATTAGGTAGTCTGTACACACTATCAGAACTGATTAAGTACTAAGTTATTATTTGTGAAAATCTATTTCTCCTACATGATTTCTCATAGTTGTTCACATTTAAAGTGCATTTCATTTTTATGTGAAATCATTCAATTGATATAAGAATGTCAGTAAAAGGTCAGAAATGCTGCTATATTGTGTTTTCTCCCTTGAAAGGGCATGTAAACGCCACGCCGCAGTACAAAACTCTACGGAAATGAGTTTATAAAAGCAGATTGTCAAATTTCTCCCCAGAGGAGTATCATGCCCCCAAACTCCACTGTCATTTGTGGAAAGTGCCCTTTCCAATATATTTTTAGGGCCCTTCTGTTTTATTGGAGAGTTCTTAGTGAGAGATCTAAGAAAGATAATAGAGACAACGGGGTTATATGCAACCAAAATCCCAGAATCTGAGCTTATTTAGACCTGAGATGCTGCAGTTAAATCTCATATAGCTTCCAGCATGACCCAGGAGTTCCAATATAGACGTTTTCCCCATGAGAGTCAGTGTAATGTAATGCTGGGAACTGAAATGAGAAGCTGGAGGTGTTTCCCTTATTTTTATATCTAACCACTCAATCTATGTCAAGAGGAGTTTCTCAAATGTCCTCCTTTTTTTCAGCATGGAAATGATAGAGTAACCTATAAATATGTGTTAAAAATACACAAATCTCAAGCTAGGGACACACCAGACAAAGAGACAGTCTTTGTTGAATTAGGCAGTTAAACACTACACAAATGGTCTTTGTGGGATCACCATGGCAACCAGGGTTTTATGATGACTTGAGAACTCGAGTGGAATTCCCATGAAGAGCAAGTGGAAGTTGAGAGCACATAAACAAAATCAAAATAACATTGAATGTGGACTTTGAATCAACTTCTTCAAACATTCTGCTGTTTGTTTTTTTGCCGCTTGCTACTTCTATTGTGCTGCAATCCATCATACTCAAAGTTCCAAGACAATTCTCTCGAGCTGCTTCTGCACAGAAAAACCTGGATCCTGTTTCACGTTAGTAATGTTAAAGGACCATACCATCCATTTTGCATGTTTGAGCCTAATACATTCAATCTTCATACATGTTACGTTACTGATAACCATTTCCCAAAGGATAAAACTGTATTTCAGCTTTCTTGATATTTTGCAAAACCTCTTAATCTTTCAACATCAAATATTCAAGCAATACACCCACCATAAAAATCGATGTTTTGCCTGCTAATAGTTACACAGCCTTATGAAGTTTAAAGTTTTCCATAAACACACGTCTTCTTTTGGGACTATATTCCCCGGTGGAGACATACATTCACTCCACACTTTTTATTGCATTTAAATGCTAAAATTATGAAACTTCAAAAAAAAAATAAAGAAACCTGAAATGTGTTGTTTGTTATGATGGATTACCTATCCGAACGTTTCACGTATTAACAAGTTGATTTTAATAGTACCAGAATGAACTGAAACCAATGGCGGTCTGGAAGGCAGGAAAAACATTGTTAATTCACCATTCCAGTAGTATGCTTTGGGAAATGATTCTCAGTAACTTTACATGTATGAACATTGAATATATTTGGGTAAAACGTGCAAAATGGGTGGGAGGGTCTTTAAGCTAGAATCAAATTATGTTACAAATGTAAACTAGTTGGTTCATACTAAACATTCAAGCCTATTCGTGAGTCCACCAACTCAAAATCAGGCTCAAAATTAGGCAAAGAATCCTGTATCATTTCTTTGTCTTTAAAGTTCCAATCAGTGATCCACATTTAAACAGAAGGACCGCCCCACCAACATAAATCAAGCTACACAAGTGAAACTTGCTATCGCTCTGGATAGATTGATGGTCTTACTGGGACTGACAGTAGACAACAACTAAATCTAAGTTATTAATGTTGTCTAATGCTATTAAATCTTTGTTTACACCAGAAATTATCAGCTGACAAAACACATGCTGACTATTCAGCATTAAATAAACTTTTCACTCGTAATGAAAACATTAGCCTTCCTCTCCTTCGTGAGGATGATATATTTGCCTCAATCCACTAGTAAAGTTTGAGGCTGAGCAAGTTCAGCCTTCCTTAAAAGGAGAAAATATGCTCTTTAAGGAGAAATCGAAGAGGGGTGGCAGAAAAGTGGAAGAGGCTAACAAGAAATGAGAGGGAGAGAAGAGAAGGATAGATGGAGTATGTTTAAGTAACATTCCATGGGCCTTGTAAAATAGATAAAGGAGGGACAGGATGAAAGAAAAATATAAATATTTAGCCAAATCCAAATGGCATGAGTGCTCCATTTCAATAAAACAAAATGAAACTGTAAAAGAGCTATTTTATACAATGGAGACCCCGGAGTATTTAAAATAAAAGATGTGTTTTCAGCTGAACGACAGAAAAAGCTAAGTAAAATAAAAGTCACACAAACATGCAAAATGACTTGGATAAAGAGAGAGTGTAGTGCCTCAAGTCCCTTTGACAATTGTTTTGTTTTTTTTGGTTTTTTTTTTTCGAATTATTACTGAATAATATATTCTGTGTCAAATGGACTGTAAAACAAAAATTAAAGGTAATGAGACATTCACACTGAGCCTATACAAGTTGTAAAGTTTTAATTTGCATCATTAAATTTACTTTTCCTGCAGGGATTATGATCATAAATCATTCACTGTCTTGGTCCTGCATCATATATTCATATACAATTTATCTCTGATAAGTCTCAAGCTATGCTTTTTGTGCTGTATTTGACAGATGATTGTGCTGGCCCTAATAAAAATAAGGATTAAAAAAAATCTGTTCCCTGACCATCAAGCCAAACCACACACAGCGTGTTGGAAAAACATCAAACTGGAGTAATGAGACAATCCACCAGTCTGCTCCATTCTGGGAAGAATTGATGGTTTTCTTTTTTTTTTTTTTTTTTTTTTGCAGGAGTCTGAAAATGAAAAGCTTCCTTTCATGGTCCCACTAAAAGCCTCTCTAGATGGATATAAGAGCATACAACAAAGGGTTTAGCATGAGGATGATTAACTTAATGAAAATGGCCACTTTAGCAGGGTTACCACATGTTGTCATCATCTGGCATCGAGTCAGACTGTATCATTATGCTGTCCAGTGTTTTGCACTTATACATATCAGCAAACCAAAACCTCTGCTCATTGTGTTTGAGCTACACACAGAGCAGACACAAAGATTTGTGTTTTTTTTCTTGTTCAAAAAAAAAAAGAAAAAAACATCCGTCAATGCTGAATATTCTTTGATGAAAAGTTAGAAATGTGTTATCAACAGAATGTCAGAGGAATAAAGCCACTCATATCTGACACATCTGATCCATCTGCAAAGTCTGCTGGCTGGTTTTGTTCCTCTGAGTTTATCACTCAGTCATAAAACACAAGCAGAAAAGAAACTTTTAATAAATCATGTAACTGAATTTAAAGTGAATATTAACTTTGCATGCTCCTAATTTACATATTAAGGGATTTGATTGTCTACTTCTGCACATCAAAGGTAGATTTAGTGTCAAAACTATATTATATGGATTAGAGAGGATATATTTCCTGACCACCAAGGGGGGCTAGGTGTTTTGTTTTATGCAGCCTGTTACGTCCCTCACTGTGTGAAAGGTCCGTTAACGTGTTTTCTTTTCTTCTTAGCTCTTTCACTCTCTTTCGCTATTCCGCTCCCTCTTCCATATAACCGCTCCTTGCTTGTTGTGTATGCAAAACAAACTGTGCTGGGCCGCTCTTCCAATTGGTTGGTTAACGGAGGCGGGATAACAGCGGCGGAGCCACACCCTCGATTGGCCCGTTTCTTCCCTCCGGGATGCACCTTCGACTTCTCCTGCGGTGGACACATCTGATTGGAGGACAATTTCATCCCCTCCACCAATGAAGATTCTGCTCAGTCCCTGGACTTGCTTAAATTCAGTACAAACGCTCATTGTGATGGCTGGCTGTGTGTTTGTGCCAGTCCAACTCGTTTTCTGAGGGTCTTTTTTTAGAGAGAGCTGTGTAATTGTGATCTGCTATTGTGAATCACTTTTGTTACTTTTTATTATTTTATTTAAGGAAGGTTATCTGTTAAACTCTTTTGTTTGTTATTTTATGGTTGGTTTTCTGGCACCACCTCTGTTCCTTCCCCAGTTGGTGGTTTGCCTTAAATTTCAGTTACTGTTGTTAGCCAGTCCTGTGTTTATCATTATTTTGTGTGGAAACAATAAATTGCCTTTCTTTGCCATTTCCATCAGCTTTTTATGTTGCTTCCCTTTCCCCTAGACCATAGGGTTGTAACACAGCCTATGATTCATAATAATAAAACCATAAAGTTCAAACCCAACAGAACCTTGACTTATTTCACAACAGTGAGTTAAAATAATGCCAGTTCATATTTGAGAATCCCACCTCATATTGTACATCCAGCTTGGAGGGTTTGAGAAGGAGAGAGAGAGAGAGAGAGAGAGAGAGGATTTAAACAAATCAAAAGGTAAACACATGGACAGCCAGCTGACTTCCTCTTCACAGTTTGTATAAAATAGCCATTGGTACATTACACAGAGCTGCTGTCTGTCTGCCTCCACCACTGCAAATACGATCATATCATTTCTGATATTAGAATACAATCAAGCTTATTGATTAAAAAAAAGACCATTAGCACTGAGCTTAATGCTGTTAATTGATAATTCATTGCTTTAAGCACAAATCCTAAATATTCTCTTAATTTCACAGCTGAAGGCACAACCTCACATTTTCAAAGGGAGCCCTGTGTGTGTGTGTGTGTGTGTGTGTGTGTGTGTGTGTGTGCGCGCACGCGCGCGCGAGCCACAGGTGCCGTACCTGCTGCTGCGCCACATATCGTTACTCACAGGAGTTCAGACAGGTGAATAAAGGTGAACGAACTACTGCGGCGCAACGCAAATTACAACGCACCATTACTAAAGACGTAAATTCTGAGATTATTATTTTTACACCTACTGTGGGCTTTTGGGGTAGAAAGGTAGCGTGACATGGCTCAGATCCTGGATGTCGAAGGCGGTGGGTTCGGCTGAAATCGCCTGCCTCTTCGTCCTCTGCTGCTCATGGAGCTCAGACTGCTTGTGGACCTGCTGGGTTGCCGGTTTGATAACGGAGCGGTATTTGTCCAGTTCGTTCTGCAGTCTCTGGATCAGCTCGTCTTTCTGGTCGAGCTCCAGTTCCAGTTCGTCGATGAGCGCGTCCCTCTGGCGCAGCTCCTCGATCTTCTCCTGGAGCGCGTACTGGAGGTCGCGCAAGGTGCCCATTTCAGTTGGCAACGAGGAGCGACTTCCCGGTATAAGTTTATGGAAGGGTGCAGAGTCCAGGCTGTATCCTGTCTCCTCTGCCTCGCTGACGGTAAACTTTATCCGGCATGAACCGCTCTTGAGGATGCAGCCCCCCCAAAGGAGATTCTCCTTAACAATCAAAGCGAAGGTATGTTCAGGGGATGCCGCGATCGCCTAGGTGAGCCTGGGAAGCGTCTCAGCCAGTAACGCAAACTTTGCTCCTCTCTCTCTCTCTCTCTCTCTCTCTCTCTCTNCACTCTCTCCCTCCCTCCCTTGGCGGTGTAACAGCAGAACGCCGTCCTCCCTCCACAAGTGCGTCAGGATGCGACCCGCAGAGAGAGCATGACAAGGAGGGAGCCTCCAGGAATCTGTGGTACAATGCAGGTCTGCCCGCTCCACGTACCTATCACATGAATAATGGACTCGGTGCTGCAGGAGTCATGCCATCATACCTCAATAACTAGCCCCGAGGCTGCAGTTACAAATAGATGAGCATCGAAGCCTTAATGGAAGTGTGATGAACACTTAATGAGCTTCTATGCAAAATAAGAAAGAGCATTCATCTTTTGGGGGAAGAGGATCAACTGTGTGCAGGATTTGTCAGAGATGGAAAGCAACCAAGTACATTTACTCAAATAACTGTACTTAACTGCAATTTTTTTTTTTTTTTTTTTTTTTTTGGAAGTAGCTGTAGACTTGAGTGTTTCTATTTTGTGCTTCTACTTCTACATGCAGTTTTTTACTCCAGTATCTCTGCATGCATCTGATCATTGTATACTTTGCAGATTCACATTTGACACAGCATGATATAAATACAGCTGTTGTCAAGTAAAAACCTTCTATTTCTGCCTTGTCTCTGCTCAGTTTGTGGCATTAGCTGAAGAGTTTTAGTCAGAGTAGAATTCTTTGACTGATCATAAAACATGAAAATCCCCTAAATCTGAGGTACATCGTATCTTCAAATCTTCAATTTTTAATTTTGAGGATTCTTATTATTTAATTCCAAACTTTTCATTATTTCAGTCCAAAATCTCCAAACATTGAGATATGAAGTTGGGTGAAAAACCTTGTATCTTGAAAATCACATTATTATTGCATAATGCATCTGTGACAGGTACAATATTTCAAAATGAGTACTTTTACTGTGAATACTAATGTACAGTACATGTTACTGCTATTACTGATTTTACTTTGACATTCAAATGCAGGACTTTTGCTCAGTTTTTTGCTATTGTGGTATTACTTTTACTAAAATAAACAATTTGGGTACATGCTATATGGGTAATGAGTCAAGCACCTGGAATTGTATGACTAATCCATTGTTTCACACTGAAACTTCCAACTTCTGTAGCTCTGTCTCTACAGATAAATATTCATAGGAATGTATCAAAAATGTATCTCAAATTACAGATTCAAAAGAAAGATGCCAAAATAAATGTTATGGTAATCTTACAGACTGTCAGACTCAAAATGAAAATGCCGGAATTGCTGCAGCTCACGACTCTGAAAAGCAGCTAAACATTCCCCATCTAATCATGTGTGTCTGGACTCTGAGCACCACTGGTGTCTGTCCACATTATCCCAATGAGTCACCTGAAGCTCAGCGAACAATATTTGGCCTCATGTGCTGTGCACAAATTCAGGAGGATAAACTGTCAGGGACAATCTGATGGGATGTAGAGTCGCCCAGACTAAATCTGCAGCTCCACAGCCGTGAGAGTGGGGAGTCATAACACCACAGAAAGAAAATAAGGGGTTACTCTATGATGCTTTTGGTTCTGGAGACATTTGTTTTCTATGATGGTGAAAGCACCTTTTCCCTCTCGAAAGCATGTAAACAACGCTGGAGAGAGACTGGAGGACGAATCAAAGATCACAGCTGCCCTCTTGTGGTGGGATACGATAAAAGATCAACTCAGGCAATCAACAACAAGCATGCACAAAAGGTCTAAATTTAATGATATGACACTAGTGTGTGTGTGTGTGTGTGTGTGTGTGTGTGTGTGTGTGTGTGTGTGTGTGTGTGTGTGTGTGCAATCAAACAAGGCAATGGCTTGTTTATAGTGCAAATAGTGAGCGTTACATAGTTTTACCAGTGTAAGTACTGACTTGCTGGCCCAGCATGTCAACTTTGGGGTCATGTTATTCTGTTGATTTTATGTCTTGGAGCTAAAGATATTTTTCCAACATTCTATTCTGCTCTATATGCACAGCTTTAAGAGAGAGAGAGAGAGAGAGAGACAGCTATGTGAATCAGCAGTTGAGTAACAACTGGAAAGTTTTCAGACATTGCAGAAGGAAAAAAAAATACAAATTTAAATATTCAATAAATGTTGGTGAATTAACCCAATACATATAGGCTTGTAGAGCATCAGTTTAACATACAACACAGCCTGGCTAGCCTAATTCCACTGTGATAATCAACATCAGCAAAGATTCTATTTTGGTAACGCTTTTCTATTTAAGGGTTGCATCAAGATAGATAAATTTATTGTCCTTTCGGAAATTCTTTCTGTGCTTGTGGCAAGTTACAGTCAGCTTACATCTAGGGTTTCATCAAGGGTTTAATTAATGCTTATAAATGATTTATTAATGTTTTAAAGAGTAATAAGAAAGTAATAAGAGCAACTTTGGATTTCCAGGTTGTGAAAAATCACTTTCAAAGTATCATGATTTCTCATATTTTAATAACTTTAAGTCTGCAGTCATTAAAACAGTAACAGCTTGATAACAAATTGAAACGTCTTCCTGGCTACAGAGCACTAAAAAGACCAAGCAGCCAAAGGAATTTCTCACAACCTACCAACCTAAAAATTGTTCTTAGTTATGGCTTATTACTAATCTATAACAGGCTAATTAGTCACTAACAAACCCAGCCTTTTGATGAATGATGCTTATTAGGAAGTGGCATCCTATTTTCTAAGGATGTAGGATGCAAGCTTGAGCAGCAACAGTTTAATGCATGTCAGGAAACTGCAAGTGTCAAGAGATTGGAGCCCTGGCTCTTTCTCTCCACTCCACTGTTCACTTCCTGCAAAGCGCTGCATCCCGCATCCTCCCATCATCCAAAGGCCCTCCCACTGTCCTTCAAAGCACCTCTGCGCTTTAAATTTCACCTCTCTAACCATCCAGCTCAGCCCTTTTCCTATGCAGATCAATAGAAACAGGATCCTTTCTCCCTGCTGCGGTAATCTGATGAGCAGAGCTGCCGGCTGGTGCCATGTTCTGACACTAATGGGGGGGGGCCACACCGTCTCCGACCCGGGGCGGTGCAGGTGGACGCCCACTTCCAGACACCGGTGGTACTAAAAGCAATGTTGATGCAAATGCTGTAAAGGAAGCAAACAGGTTTACTTCTGTTTCACTACAGTGAAGGCCTGTTTAAGCTCCTTCCTATTGGCAATTATATATAAACCATTTCTTCAGTAATCTACTCTTCTCAAGGAAGGAAGGAAGGTTTGTTGTAGGCTATAGTTGATTAATGTTAGCCTTATCTTGCTTGTCAGCACTTCCACGCACAGACACAAAAGACAAACAAACAAATGTCCACTTGTGTCGTGGACTCCATTCTTCATCCACAAGGACTGCTATTTTCTAAGGACTCAGCCTCAGAGCATCAGTCCTTAAAGAGAACACAGCAGGATCTTCCCTGCTTGCAGTTTATTAATGTAAATGAAGATGGGAAATTGTCTAACCATCTTAACTAAATTAACCAAATTGCCTGTCACATATTTATGCAGTTAGACACCGTGATTTCTACTTAAGGAGTAATCTAATCTGCTCTAATTGCGAGAAGGAGTTTAAAGATTACAGAATGAAAAGAATTAGAGCACAAATCTGACTTTTGTGGTGCCTGGGATCATTTTAACAGACTGAAAATAAGTGCAGGCCTCATAGATGAGCCCTCCAAATCTGGATACACACACTGTGAGGCTAAAACGAGCACCTAAAGGTGATGGAGGAAGCATATGGTCAAACAAAGCGTTTTCTAATGGAGTATTAAATATCCTCAGACATGCACTTCGGGTCCTCAGCGTCCAGCTACTAAAAGCCAATAATGCATCGTACTTCCTCCTGTCTGTGTCCTGTGGGACTTCCATGATGGATCTGATCAATTAGGAGCTCTTTCTTAGCGCTGCGTCATCGGCCCTAAGAATGAAAGTGCTCGCCCATTCATGGCAACTATGTTCATCTCTCATTAAAAGAAAAAACAAACACCCAGAACAACTTTGGGACACAAAAGTGACACAAGAAGCTGTGTGTGTTTGTGTGAGTCAGTGTGTATCAGTATTGACTATCAGCAGGCACATTAATTAGCAATCATATTTCTGCTGAAGAGAGATCATGCTCAGCCTCCCAACAGAGTTCATGCTGATCCCATTCATGCCAATTATTATTTTCATCTTGGCAGGGAAACAAGACTCAAAGCTATTTAGCGATGGAATATAAAGCTGAAACATTGGCTGTTAAGTGTGCGAGAGAGCTTACAGGCATCATCAAAGGCATTTTTAAGCACGTTTATGGTGTAAAAGGGCAATAAAGTATCTGAATCTACCGATCCATAGAGGTTATGAAACACCTTACCAGTCTGACTTGGGATATTTCCGAAAAGATTGTCTTGACAGGTCCTGGTGCGTTTGAGGTTCCGCAGAGATGCCTTGCGCCCTGCGGGTCCTCGGACCAATAAGTTGAGCACTGGGCAAAACCGATTGACATTTGTGCAATTTTCTCTTCAGTTCTTGAATCTCGTCTTCTCTATCCGCCAAACGCCTCTCCAAGTCCCGTATCCTCTCCTCCTTTAGCAGCAGGATCTTAGCAAAGTCCTCCTCCAGGTCACTCATGTTGAAATCCGCGTTAAACTTTGCTGCAGTTCTCCGTGAGACGGACGATAACTCCAATACTCGCGCAGGTTGAGTCTGAAAAGGGGGGAAATCCGCCCTAAATACGCGCAGGGTGATGCTCCGAGGATCCCTTTCACCGCCCGCTTGTTTATTTGTGAAGAAAAGAGCAAAGCGGTGTTTAAAACAGCGGAGCGGACGATTGATGGAGCAGCGCTACGCTACAGTCCATCAAACCTCCGGAGAGCTGATGATCCTTCATTGAGAAACCAATTACAGCAGCTCTTCCTCTCCAAGGACGCAGACAGGCCGGCAAACTGGCCACGAAGTCGCCAAGAGCCGAGACAAGTAGTTCAGCGTCTCTCACACCGCAAACGCACCACGGAGGAGGAAAAGATTTGTTTACCACGTCCAGAATCCAGATCCTCTTCCAACACCCGCCTCACCTCGCCCGACTTCGCAAATGTCCGGCACACGTCCTCACTTTACGCACCGGACAAGTGGCTGCTGCTTGTTGGCGAATGGCGATGGCCACAATTTCTATCGAACAAGCCCACATCTCCCTATAAGGCGAATAACTTTTTATTGCTACAGAAGCTTGTGTCCGGTACATTAATTATTTATTATTATTAATTATTATTATTACAGGCTGTTTGTTGTAGGTTGCTCCTATAGTAGCCTATAGGGAGTAAAGGAATACTACTGGTTTAATGTTAATTTTTATAGGATCTTTTTTTTAATTTTCAAATCAGAGTTTGCGCTTGACACAAAGAATAGTCCCAAGGATAGTTAAATAAATAAAGAGCTACTAAAAGAAATACAAAAAAATTACAAGTTGCTGGATATGAGGCTATAAATATAACAAATATGAGAGCACTCAGGGGTTAAAAAAGGTTAATTATTTGCAAGCTAGACATGATGATGATGATGATGATGATGATGATGATGATGATGATGATGATGATGATGATGATGATGATTGAAGAAAAAAAATACAGGTTGTTATGATATGGTGTCCAGCATAAAGTAAATTAATAATATAACTTGTTTGGATCATCTGATTAGAGTCATCAGTAATAATTAATCAGCAATTACGCCCAACGAAGCTCATTACTTTAATATACGGTGTGGACTGAATTGTGATTTGTAATAGATCATCCTCTCTCTCTCTCTCTCTCTCTCTCTCTCTCTCTCTCTCTCTCTCTCGCTATAATATTAATTCTCAAACAGAGCTCATTTTATATGCACTATTTTTCATTCTACTGTCTAAATCTTTTTCAGCTCAATGGATTCATTGAGAAAAAAATGGAGCTGGGTGCTAGGGGGATGTTTCATTAAGATTCTGAGTTAAAAATAGAGTGAACAGATCTTCCCTTTGCCAGAGTAGTTCAACATATCTCAGCCCCGTCTGCAGCTCGCCTCCTTCTCCGAGCACTTAGACGAATAGGTTATGCTGGCAAGCGTGGACATGTGCACTGTATGTCTATCTGCAGACTCTGAGTTTGACATTTCATCATCCCCCCTCCCCAAACTTGCAAGTCTTTCTCAACATCTTCAAAGGGGGTATTGCACTGATCGCTGGTTTTAAACCATATCTGCCACGTGACACTTGTGATAATCCATTTCACTTGAGCCTGGCTATGATTGTACAGTGTTTCTCGCAGTGGTCGTCATCATGCAGCAGATCACAGCCTCTGAGTCTTTGCTGCTGCGTGACATGTTTCCCAGTCATCGTGAGTAAAGTGAATGCAACACGGATTCAAAGATGAGCTGAGGACTAGGACTGTGCTATTATCAATGTGGAAAAACAGTGATTGATTAATTATGCATGCGGCAGACAATGTGCCCATTATGACAGCGGCAATTTAAGTGTCACCCAAAGTGATCTTTTCCATGGAGAACATGGTTGCTTTAAAAACAGTAATGATAGCCTGTTCAAAGACAAGCATTCAGCCTTTTTAAGAGAAAGATAAGGAAAACCATTATATTTACCAAATACATAAAGTTTTTCATCCTACAGCAATCAAGATATAGGATATAATAAAAAGATCTTTAACAGAATTTGCATGAAATGTTGCAATGGCCTTAAAGGACAATACTGGTGATGTTGCATGTTTGAGTCCAATATATGTAACCCACGTACATTACTGACAAGCATTTCCCAAAATATACTACTTTAGCAGGATTTTTTTCCCCTTCTTTCCACACTACCATTGGTTTCAGTTAATTCCCATATGCTATTAATTTCTCTGTTAAAGCCATCTTGTCCTGGGACTATATTCCCTATCTTCCATGCAGCTCCATGTCGGATCGGTTGAATAAAGGTACTTTGACAAAAGACTTACGAGACACAGTGTTGGCTGTGATGGATGTCCTATATCTCAAACATGTGTCAAGTCTCTACAAATTGATTTTAAAAACGACCATGCTTTCTACATTCGGACACATGTTAACAGGCGAAATATTGAATATTAAGGTGGGTGTATCACCTGATCATTTGATTTTGAAAGATTAGGGGATTTGGCAAAATTACAGGAAAACTCAAATACATAAATGTTTTGGAAACTATTTGTCAGTAACCTAATGTGTTTGGGGTATTTATTGGGCGTAATCATGAAAAATCGCTGGAATGGTCCTTTAAATCTGTTATCTCCAATCTAAATCATATTGATATTTGCATTGAATGAGTAATGCTGTGCTACCAGTTTAGTTTGTGTTGTCTGAGCAGTACATGGGTAATCTGCCTTCAGTGTTGCGGTGAGGTAATGGACTTTCAGTTAACATTACAGCACTGAGCCTTAGAGACTCTGAGTGAGAACAGCTGTGAATCTGTGTGATTTTCTGAGTCTCGTTGAGCTGCAATAAAAGGTTCATCTGTTGTCTTTGCTGTGCTTCTAAAGCGTCTGGGCAGAGAAAAGCCGGTGCCCTCTCATTTGCCTCAGGGACAGATCAGCTTACGGAAGAGGAGAGGGCAGACATTAGTCACTGTTTTCCTGTAATACACACACATACACACACACACACACATATACACACATACACACACACACACACACACACACACACACACACACACACCTAGAAAAAAATGTAGGGAGGGAGGGAGGTATCAGGAGTATACCCAGACATATGCTTGCACATCATTATCACCCACGCATACATTCGCATACGGAGATTTATGCAACTATTCATAAGCTAAAACTAAAATCCCTATGCTTGTGCACGCACACACATCACATACACACGTGTGATGCAAAGCAAAGCTACTATATCTATGTTATGTATGTTTAGACATGTATATATGTAGGTGGGCTGTAAACCAAAAGTAACTTTGCAGCTTCTTTGCTTTTGTCAGAACATTACCTGTGGTCGCCATTGTGTAGATGCTATGAGATAATCCACAGGTTTGGTACAAAGATATTTGTATTTAAACTGCAGAAAATGTCTTTGTACGGGGCTCATTATTTTCTTTTATTGATATTTTCTTTTTGTTTTGATTTTTAAAACAAAATCAGAGAGTTTTTCTAGTGTTGACTTAAAATTGATATAAAATCTTAGTGAAAGTTGTCATATCCTGACACAAATTTTATTTTATTTTTTAAATCATGCAAAAACCAGTATGTATTTGCAAAACTTCAATTATATGGCAATAATTTTTTTTTTTCAAAAGACTTAATATGATAAACACATATGATAATTAAATATGATAATTAGATTGAAATCAGCATAAATCAGAGTGAGTTTACTACAAGTAACAGATCTAGATTATGCGACTGTAAATTGATTTACTGAGGCATGAAGCCACCTCCACATGCATTTCTTTACATTGCGGTCTCATCTCATACTCCGATTATGCAACACATCATGCACATTCAGTGAACTGTGGGAACTTATTAATTCCATCCATGTATGCATCTTAGTTGTATTATTGCCTAAATTAGAGTACAGACAAATAATCAGAGTACGGCATGCATATAAACCTAAAGTACTGACTGTTACCTATTTAGAATGCAACATCTGCTCATGTCCAAGTAATGTATTTATATCTGGAACACACACACACACAACCTTGTCAGTCTCATGTTGGGAAACCTAAGAGGGGATTACTGTTTGCACGATGTTCAAAGAATTATGTTCTTGTGTCTCTGGAGTTTCCCCTTGAGCCCCTAATGTCTTTGATACAGCACAACACTGCGTTCTTGGTGTCTCTGCTGCGTCTCCCAATGGGATGCCACCAGCTGGCCTCCTGCCATCTCAGGAGAGGTGAGATGAAGACTGAAGGAAGGTGAGAGAGAGAGAGCTCCAGAGCACAGACATTTCGGGCCGAGGCAATCTATTTCTGAACCCCTCCAGTCCAGTAATGCTACAGCGAGTCCTGCACTTTAGCAGCAATATCATATGCTGACTTCACATCGTATCTGTGTAGTCTCATGCTGTAACATGATATCATATCCAAAGCTCCAGATTGATCATTCAGCTCACACTGGAGATGGATAGAATCAGAGCTCAGGAAATTGACTTAGTAAACACAGTAATGATACTTCCTTCCTTCCTTTCTGCATTATACTGTCAAAATGAGATAGGTGAGGATAGTTTATTTCACAGTTTTGCTTGTACAACTGTGTAGAATACTCATCCTTAATCATTTTTTGTCATGTAAATTTGACAGTGTATTTTGATAGAATTCCATATTTGTTCAATATGAAAGTTCTGTTGATAGGTTGATGAAAGGCTGTTATATTTACATGATGGCGCTAATTTGAGCGATAGAGTCCAATTTCTCCACTTTGCCACTGCACTCGAAGTTCAATCACATTCAACTCTGACCTGTATGCCACCGACCTTTCAAACACATGTACGTATGTATGTACGTTATACACGTACATAATTCTTAACAGGCAGGGTTGCTCAGATAGATGTTTCTTCTGATTTTACAGAATCCTGGTTCAAGGCCCACCTTTAAGTTGAATCATCTATTGGAAAAGTTTAATTTATGTAATACTCAGTTTATGCTGTTTTCCTAAAGAGCAAAAAAAACAAAAAAAAAAAAAAAAAAAAAAAAAACAGCATGTGTCACTTTCTATTTGTTGACTTTTGTTCAAAGAGATTTTATTAGCACTGACAGCCAGGAGGTATTCAAGCTGCTACCCAGAGAATAACAAGTTCAACCACAATGGGTTAAATGTGTCAATATGAATATTTGGCAGTTCAATATCACGCAGATAAAATCACAATATTTAGACCAAAATAGATCACTGATTTAAATGTTAAACAGCAATGTCTGACAGAGAGAGAGAGAGACAACTGTTACGTGATGATGACATGGCAGTGAATGTGTGAAAGATGCTGGATCTGGAGGTTGCAGAGGGAGAAGAAATGTGTCTATGAGGTGAACGAAAGGTCAGAGGTCACTGGTTGGAATGTTGCATTCCCATCATGTCCCAGGTGTGCCAGACGACGAACAATGTTAATGATCTCAGTCATGTGACAACCAACCCAGCAGGTCTGCAACCTTGTGACAGAAGATCTTTGCGTCAAGAATTGCATCTTTTGTCAATCAGATGTCAAACCAAACAAAGATAAGATTTGGAAGCAAAAATGAAAGGATAATTTATTTCAGACAAAAGTTAGACAAGATCTATTTTGAAAAATCAAATGAATCACAAAAGGCCCATGCTTTTGGTACTGTCATATGAAATTACAATGAAAAATGTTTTTCCTCTGAAAACTGCAGAAACAAATTATTTGACTTTCCCACTGTTGTAAAGACTGCAGTCTTGTTGCTTTTATAATCAGACATACAAACAGAGACAGAATTATTAGTCTGTCCTCCTGCCTGCCTGCCTGATCCATACCAGGTCACATATCAACTTATTTTGATGCAGAAAATAGAGTCTGTCCTCGCTTGGTGTTCACTCAGCTATGAGATGACAGTATTTGAAATGAGAGTATTTTTTCCTCCTCTGTTTATTCTCACGTGAACAGAGGTGTCTCTTTTGACGCCTGTCCTGAGCCATCTGACACGATTCCATCAAGGAGCAGTAATGAAATGGTTACATTGTCATTTGGGTCATATCCAAACGAAGCTGGCTAAATCTAAAACCAAAGTTTTCATGTGTAACTGACTTGTCTCTGCTAAAATGCAGAAACTTTTTGATTTTCTCTCTGCTTTGCTTCCTTTAATGACATTATTTTACTTATTTTCAGCAAATAGCTTCATTAATAAGTACTGGTCTTCATTTTCAACAAGATGAATGTACTGGTAATCTTGGAAGGTTACTGTGATTTTGGGGATTTTCTACTTTTTTTTTTTTTTTTTTTTGACATTTTGGAAGTCATCACTCTCCACCAACACCAACTTTTTCTACAGCAACAGAGATACTGTACTAGAAACAAGGATACAGACAAGAACTTTGAACTGCACAATATTCCACCAGTGTCATCCACAAGCAAAATAAGTCAGCCAAACACAGACCAACAAGATGGCAGACTCTAACCGACACTAAGTTTCCCAAAACTCTGCAGAAAAGGATCTGAAATAAATAAGGGGCTTAATGAGAGTACTGCTTACTGGGAGAAACACAGCAAAAAGCCCAAAGATAAAAGAACTACTCTCCCACACGGAACACAGAGGACGATATCAGCAACCTCAACACCAGACCGCTGGAGGACCGCTCATGGTCCAAAACCACACAGACCCCCCCCCCNCCCACCTCCCACGCCTTTACATCTGGAGAACAGGTTTGAGCTTTTATTTAATCAAAGGGAACCAGAGTTAGAGAAGCATGGACAGGAAAGGTCCACAAGGAGCTCTTGCGTATAAAACATTCTGAGAGAAGAAAGGCTTGCTCTGAGAACAGGCGAAGGAGAAAGTCCAAATCAGAGCAAACAGATGAACCTGTAACCCTAATTGTGGGAGACTGCATCGTTAGAAACTTTGGGGGGGTAAGACAGTTAAAACATATTGCTGATGTGTTGATCTGTGACATAAAGGAGTCCCACAATTAATATCTGAAAGTTAATAATCTTCTCATGCATGCTGGAAGCACTGACAGAGAGCAGTCAGATGTTTTAAAAAAAGATTTTATAGAACTTTTTAACTGTCTGGATAAACTCAAAGTCCTGGTTTTTATCAGTGATCGTTGCCAATAGTTGGGAGAGGAATCAAATTCAGCAGACTACTGGTACTCAACACATGGCTCTCAAAAACCTGAAACCAAAGAGAAATAAATTCATTAACAACTTTATCTTGTTCTGAGGACAAAAACACCTGTTTACGGGCAGATGGTTTTCATCGATAAAAATCTCCTGATGGATAATCTGCAATTTGGCCTTCAACACCCATCTGCCAATCAGCCTGATACTGTGAAATCTGACAAACGTTTAGCGACTCAGGCCCGCAGAGATGCTGGCCTTGAACATAGATAAGTCCCAGACAGAAGAAGAGGATGTGCCATTTTCCCAGAACCATGGCCAAGAAAACCAACTTGACACATTGTATTCTCCTGAGCATCCTACTCCCTACTCTTGCACTCCCTTCTCTCACTTTTCTTCTTGTCTCCTGCCTCCCTTCTACTTATACCAGATGACAAGCAACTGCTAGGTCATCTGGCCTCATCACAGCCCTTATACCCCCACACTCCCCACATGCACAACACCCACCTATCCCCACATCACTGTCAGCACATACCCCTCCCAACATCCCCCCATGTGCAGCCCCCGCTCATCCACCTCATCCCCTCCTGCTAGCACAGCTNCCCTCCCAACATCCCCCCATGTGCAGCCCCCGCTCATCCACCTCATCCCCTCCTGCTAGCACAGCTGCCCTGATAAAACCGTCAGCATAAAGAGAAACTGACATGTCCAAGGTCTCTGCCCAAGGGCGTCACTTTGTGTTGAAAAGTGGTGGGGACATAAGGGCTCAGATGAAAAAACATTTTTTAAACGGTCTTCAACATATGCGATTTTAGGCAATGTAATGGGGGATTGGTATGAGGTCAGAATAGATAATTACAGCATGAAAAAAAGTATAACAGCGCATCAAAAGGGCACAGCCTAGGCTACTGGAGTCAACGATACAAAATACTCAGCACAAAATGCACAACATTGACCGCACAAGTAACAGTCATCCATATGCATCACACCAAATCCTTTTTTTTTTGTTTGTTTGTTTTTCTTTTTGAATCTTATGTTATGTTTTTTGGACAAAGCACATTTGTTTCGTCTATATTTACATTGCATTGTATGTATTCTTATTATGCAAATAAACCTTTCTCAAAATGTTGTAATTTGTTAGTTAACATTTCTTGGTGTAAGCTGTTTTTCAGAACATTTTTCACAAATTATGCTTTTAAAAAGTGATAGGGACATGTCCCCAGCGTCCCCAGTGTAAATGACACCTGTGTCTCTGCCTCTGTAGTGACAGAAGCATGTAAGGATCTGGAATCTGCTGTTTATCCTGGGATGACATCAAACATCATTGTCTTGATTAGAAGTAGAGCCTGCAAAATTCAAACAAGTCGCTCTGCAAACCCATCTAATGTGATACTTATTCCTCAACATCCAAAATCTGATGCAGATAGAACAGTCTGTACTCTAAACACAACCTTACTAAATGTCAGGTCTTTGCAAAGCAAATGACTTTTTATTAATGATTTTATCTGCGAGCAGACATTGCATTTCATGTTTTTAACAGAAACCTGGCTGGACAAGAATAAGCGGCACTCTCTTTATTGAATCTTCCAAAATTCAGTTTAACGAGTAAGGTTAGAGCAGACAGGAAAGGAGGTGGAGTTGCAGCCATGTTCAAAAATTTTTTCCAATGCAAGCAACTGTAATTAGGTAAATTTGATTAGTTTGAATATGTTGCTTTAACTTTGAAATCCTCATTTCAAGTTTTATTTACACACCTCCAAAATATTTTAAGTTTTTTTTTTTTTTTTTTNTTTTTTTTTTTTTTTTTGTTTTTTGATGGTTTTATCCATCATATGATTGAATTTGATTGTTTAGCCATTGTTGGTGATTTTAACATCCATGTTCACAGCCACATGGATATGGTGCTAAAGAACTATGTTTTAGCTTTGACAACTTCGGGCTGACTCGGCACAGTAAAGAACCCAGTGTAAAGGCAATAGCCATTTCCAAAGGACTTGGAGTTTCTAAGATTGTCTTAACTGATGTTGCTTCTTTTATTTTTTAACTTAAATGTCTTTCAATGCATTGTTTTTTTTAAAATCCTGTTTTTACTGTATCCGAAAAAAATGTCTTCTAAAATGTTTTTATATGAAGCACATGGCATCTTCCTCATGTATGAAATGTGCTATATAAATAAAGTTGTCTTGTCTTGCTCATGATCAATGTGTTTTTTGCACATTAATTGGAAAGGTCTCAAAATGGAGTTCTAAATGAAATAAAACATGGAAATCTGCATGTCCCCTTTAGGTACTATTAAAGTAATCAAGTACATGCACTTAGTTGTTTTCCATCTCTTTACTCATTAAAGTCTATGTCAGGTTATCAGGATCATTACAACATTTTACCTTGTTCTCATTTTCATCTCCAAATCTTGAAGAAAGAGAAAACTGAATTGAAATGATCACGTTACATGATCATTTCAATTCAGTTGAAAGGAGTAAAGGATGAAGCCCTGCGTATATATTGAATGACAAGAGGAATGTTATGCAAGCTGTGGAGAATCCGTCTCATCCCCAAGGATAAAGACAACAAATAGTCATTTTTCCTGCACAGCTGAGTCTGCAGCCGCTGCACTATAACAACAATCTAATACAGTGGGAGAAGTGGGAGGTAATTGCTGGTTCTCCATAAAATGAAATGACCGTGTTGATGTCTCTACCTCAGCTCAAATCTCTCAGACCCCCATTACAAGACACATTACACACACACACACACACACACACACACACTCATCTCTCTGTCCCTGTAATATAAAGATGTTTGAAAAGGTCATCACCTCTGCCACATTTTAGTTGAATTACTGGAGAAGAGAAGGCGTGTTGCTGAGGGCAGGAAACGTGTTATAAGCAGTGAACCACTGTCCTGAGAACTTGTTTGTGTAATAAGCTGTAAACACACCTGAATGATGAGTCACATCACCAGAGAGCTGGGACCAACTAGCGTGTCGTTATCGGCTGTTTGGAAGGAATGCATTTAATGGAAGTTAGCTTAAAAGAGCACGTTCCTCCCTCTGTGTAAACCATATGGAGGCTGTATGTCAGATTTAAGCCAAACCATTTCTCTAGAGCCAGGAGAGAAATCTGGGGCCATATTCAAAAGGCTTAGGGTAGCATGTGTTATTCCTAGTGGTCAAATTCTATGACATTTCTAATAGTTTTCATCAATTTAATCTTTGCTTACATAGACATTGAGGAGCAACATTTCTCTTTTAAGAGTTTAGGTAAGGTACATTTCATACCTGTAGTCTGAATCAGAAAGAGTTGTTACCTTTGTTGCATTTGTTGCTGCTTTGCTTCCACACAGAAATTATTTAAGCAAAATATATGAACAAAACCCATGTGACGATGCTCACTCTGCTCACTGGTCAGCAGAGGTGGGTAGATTAACCAGAAACTGAACTGAAGTAAAAGTATTGTTACTTTATGTTAATAGTGACTCAAGTATAAGTAAGAATAGTCACCAAAATAATTACTTGAGAGTTAAAAAAAAAAAAAAAGNCTTGAGTAGTGAGTAACTTTGATCAAGCTTATTCTTTTGAATAATCAACAAGCTATAAAGTGCTCCTCTGAGGGGGAAAAATGCAAAGTAGCCATATGTACCTTCTAATACAATCCAAATCATATCATATAAAGAAACAGTAAACAGTAATAAATCATGACAATTCTGGCCTGGCCCCAAGACAGTTAGCTAGGTTAGCTTAATGAATTTACTCAAAATAGAACAGGAAAACTTGAGTTAGCATTAGCAGCAGCAGCTAGTTAAGTAGCTAACGTTGCAGCTTACCACCACGTTTCCTCAAGTTCCATGTTAAGTTCTGTTGAGAAGCTGAAATGTCACATTTTTAGGTAGACAAAGACGCAACGCATTATGTAGCTGTTGGTTTTGGTAGACTGAAAAGAAAACAGTGTTTGAATGTGTGGTCAGGGATGTGCCTCATCTAAACCTCCCACTGTTGATTCTGCCATGACTGTTCTGCTCCAGGTGAAACCATGGAAACAGAGGGTGGGGATGTGGCTATTTTGGAGCTGAAGCAGACGGTGTAGTGTCTGACAATGAGAGAAAAACTGAACGTGACTAAATTCAAATGGGTGAAATCAAAAGTAANGTAGTGTCTGACAATGAGAGAAAAACTGAACGTGACTAAATTCAAATGGGTGAAATCAAAAGTAACGCAAAGAGTACGACCAAATATAACAGAATAAAAGTATATTTTTTTCTTCATAAATATACTCAAGTATGAGTTAAAAGTATCCCGCAATAAAACTAAAGTACTCAGTAAACTACAATTTTGTGAAAAAAAGTTACTAAAGTAAATATAACAGAGTACATGGAACGCATTACTACCACCTGTTGGTCAGAAATGTCTCAGGGGTGGGAACAAGAAAATCAAAATAGGAAGAAATTTATAACAGACAAAAGAAAACTATGTCAATGTGAGCATTCCTGTTTTTCCCAAGTTTCTACCATATTTTCACCCCCTCTCTTGCCGTGCTCCCATTTCATCATTTCTCCTGTAAATCTCCCATATTTGGACAGTTATACAGAATCATAATTGGCTCAATCAAGTTGTTTCGGACATTCTGTGGTGTACAAGTGGGGCACGCTTGCCAGGGGACACCTGAAGCCAAGAAGAACCAAGGTTGATTGAAACAGTTTCTAGTGGGAGCAATAAATAAAGATAAGCTTTCAATGAGAGAATAAGATTGGGTCGGTCTGGGGGAGTTGTGTCCCAGAAAATCTCCCATATTTTCAAAGCTCAATGTTGACAGGTATGTGTCGACGGAATTCAGAATGTGAATGGTAACCTTCAAACATGTTTATCTGAAGAAATGTTAGGTAAGCTTGTTATGCTACTACTTTTTCTCAGCATCCTTTTGATTTGGTCTGGGAAAGTGCAGGTAGTTTTCTTTATGTTAACCACACACACACACACACCTAGCCCTTCCTGGCTCCAGATCAAAGTTGCAGAACACACTTTGGAGTTGGTTCAGGACTACACATTCCAACCATATACAAAGCACTACAGAGTCCATTCCTGAATCTGGGTATGGTTGTTTTGGTCCACAGTCGAGTGCGGTTGATATGTCCAGACCTTCCAAAAACAAATTATACCAAGGGGGGAAAAAAACATACCAGGATCTGATTCAACTGAACTAAGCTTTGGAAGTGTGAAATGCCTTAAAACCAAGATTAACAATATGAAAAAACTAAGGCAAAGAAATGAACGAGATGTAACAAAAAAGAAAACTAGCAATAATTGTGGTGATTTTGCAACTTGCTTTGTTACTGACATCAGTTTTTCCAAACCATATTTTAGTTTTCATGTAATTTTGCCAAATCTCCTGATCTTTCAATATCAAATGTGAAACATCCACCTTAAGTTTCAATGTTTGCCAAATGTAGAAGGCAGCAACGTTTTTAATTTCTGGGCTTCCCCATAACTATATTCCCTGGTGGAGACATACATTTTCTTCTATACAGCTCCATGTTAGACCAGTTATGTTACGCAGCTTTGTTTAAATTAAAAAAAAAAAAAAAAANAAAAAAAAAAAAAAGACATTTACTTCACTGTGATGGACTATCTATCTCAAGCATGTTTCAAGTCTCTACTAGTTTATTTTAACAGAATACTGAATTGAACTGAAACCAATCACAGTCTGGAAGATAGGAAAAATAATGCTAAAACATTCAGCTCAGTAATATGTTTTGGAAAATGGTTGGTAGTAATGCAACCTGTATGCAGGTTGTATTTATTGGGCTCGAACATGCAAAATCACCAGTATGCTCCTCTAAACATACCACATTCAACTCTAGCAAAGATACAATCCTTTTTACAAAGCATCTTAGCCCATAAAACAGCTTCAAGTGATTGGCCGTTGTGAGTGGAGAGAAAAGATTTATGTAGTTTATCGCTGCGAGAAGTGTAGGACAAATGATCTCCAAACACTGAATGACAGATAATAAAGTGCTACAGATTAATATTGTGCAGGGAGACTGCTTGGACTGTGTTTGTAATAGTGTCTGAGGGGTAATGATTGAGCTGTGTCTGAAAGAAAGCTCACATTTAAGAGTCAAACCCCTCCAGCGCCCCTACTCACTGAGATGAAAGATCTCACAACTGTATCTGCAGTGCTTGAGTAAATGTACCTCTGACTGTGTTCTGAATAGCAGAATTTCACTGTCTCAGTTGAAAAAGTCAACAGTAGTTGAAGTAGCAGACAGCAGCAGTTGGGGGCAGCAGACTAAAACAACAGCTATTGCTGCACTGAATGTCTCTGATGTGTGCCTCTCTCTCTGCAGGGTTCTCTGCATGCTTAGCAAGCTTTAGCCTGGCTGTGGAAGGAAGTAGCATTAAGTCGTAGCAGAGGTCTGCCCTAGTGTCTGGAACCAGAGCTGATAGACCTGCCACAGCACGCCTTCACTTCAACATGCTTGTAAAAAGCCAGCAGAGCTAAAGATAGAGCCAGCTAGTCAGAGGGACAGCCATAAATCAGTAGGAGACCCCTAGAGCCTGACTAGAAAGGGTCCTCAGATGGTGCAGCTAAGCTGGCCGCCATTGTAGTGATCCTCCCCCGACCACTAAACTAAACCCCTGTACTGATGAGTGCTGTGATCTAAAGAGCTTCTGTTTAATGTTTGACTTTGCAATTTGACGACGAGGCTAGTAGCTGTGCTTTGATGTTCCAAAAAGTGACATAAAGGTTTTGTCACACTAATATGCTTCTAGTACTACCACCATTAGTAATGCAGCAGAAGTTGATTCTCGCTGCCTCACGCCTAAAGGGCCTCCACACATTCCTAGCTCAGCTGGACATTCAGCAGGCCACCATCTGCATGTCAACAAGCAGCGGCTCAAGCTACGGGGTTAACAATTTCCCCACTTACCGTGAAACCATTTACCATCACCCTGACTGGAAGGTGCTGTAAAAACAGTTTCTGAAAGTTCTTAAAGGAATCATTAGTGATCACTCTGTTTAATAAATTGAAAAAGAAACAGAGAGACCGTTACTGAACAAAACCGTGTTGGATTTATGAATGTGAATCAAGATTGAATTAGAAAAGGGAGAATAGTTCAGATACACAGTGAAGCTCAAAGCAAAAGGCAGATGATAACGAGGGTCAGGATTTTATTTTTAAATCACGGTAACTACACAGCATCACACTAAATAAGCAGCGTGATGCATTAAGCTCATTCATAAACCTTCTCTTATGCACATTGTTGTCCCACTATGACATGCTGTTGTCACGAGTAAAAAAGCAATGACGAATGCTGTGTTAAATGAGAGACACTGTAAACTGCTTCCTCTGGTGTCACAGTGAAAGCCACCAAAATGTTCTGCTTTAAAACTCTGCATTTTAAGATACTGACACTAATATAAGAGAGAGAGAGAGAGAGATTAGAGAGCCACACACATAGAGGGTCCAGGGTGCGGGAGGTAGGTGTGGTGTGTGTCACGTGTTAGAGATGAAGAGTACCGCAGATGAAGTTCAATGAAGAGGCAGAATGCCACAAGACTGTGTTCGAAAACTACATTTAATTACACTGACTGATCAACTGAATGTGCTTAAATATCAAACTTATTTATCAAATACAGCTTAAAATGTTACCCAGTTTCATACTGCTGGAATTTACCACCAGACTGAAACAAGTCTTAATTTTTATCTGAGGCGTGTTTTATGAATCATTTACCTGACATGTAAATAAGTAAATACCATATTAACACTTCTTTCAAGGAAAATGCTAAAAGTTGCCTGGAACTGGTGTTTCTGAATGAGGGAACATGTTTGCTCTTATTGACACCAAATCTACAGCTTTTATCAATTCCCCCCAGAATATGAGCATAACAGAAAGACAGTATGTGACGTGGCATATCAGCGTCATTTCTGGTTGTCGTTTTTGTTCTTTACAAAGTGTAATAAACAAAAGGAATCTGTTTAAACCAATTTTAACTGAGACTTCATTTCCACTTGTACGCAACATTTAGTACAGAGAAAATATGCAAACAGTTAATACTGATAAAGTTGGTAATAAATGGATTTTGTTGAAACTATTCATTGGACTTCTTGACACACACACAAGTAGGCAGGCAGAGAGATATTATTGCTCATAGTTTAGTTTATTTACACACACAAAAAAAAATACATCAGCAAAAAAGGGAATGTGATAGAAAATGTAAAAAACCCTCAAGGGTTAGGGTTATATGAGGTAATTCTCCAGAATATGCATGTCACTATTTAATTTTATAGAACGATTAATAAAAGAAAATCAGAAAAAAGGAAAATAACTGATCAAATAAAATAATTTAAAAAAACAGTTGATCAATTGAAATCTTTTAGAATATCTCTGGCAAAATATCAGACTCAGAAGGCAACATGAAACAAAGAAATTAGAGTAAAAATCCATATGGATAAGATTGTTGAGAAAGAAATAATCCCTTCACAGCTTTCTTGAACTGAAGACGAACCAAATTAACAAAATTAGAAGGCAAGATATTCCATAAGATTGAACCTCTGTATTTGTAACCAAATTGTAACTGAGCTGTTCGACAAACAGGAGACTTGAGTTTGCAATGAGTATGAATAGAATAATTATGAAATTGATAATTAAAGGAATAGAGTTCTGTTCTTGAAGGATTCTGTTTAATGAGCCATAGAGACAAATAAACAGATCTGAAGGTGATTAACTTGGTAAACAGTGAGGATGCCAGACTGATGAAACTGAATTTGAGATGGATAATTTCTTTTTACACAACTCATGATACGCATTGCTCATTTTTGAAGACGAAATATAGACCCCAGTTTTGTTAGATAAGTATTCGCCCAGACCATACTGCTCTAATAAATGTGTGATATGGAATGGTAAACTTTGCCAGAAAGTAAAGTCAATACTAAATACAAAAATACAACAAAAATAAAAATTCTGAATCAAATACTGAGAATCATTAACTTCAACAATTTACTGGTTCAGCACAAATATACACCAACAACTGATCTGAAAAGCATTATTTTATTAACAGCTTATTAACACTATTATAATTGGTGTCAGATTTTCTTGTGTGGGCTTGTACAGTTGATGCCTCTGAGTGACATTTGTCCGTGGTTGTGTGTGTTCACAGTGGGGGAAGGAGAGATGCTGTGTCTTCTCTCAGCTGTCACTTCCCAGCCTGTGGTATAAGAATGTGAGAAAAGAGAAAAAAAAAAAAAAAAAAAAAAAAAAGCCCACAGTCTGCCTCTCCGTCCCACATCCACATGCTAAGTTTCATCAGACACCTTGTAAAATCTGTTGGAACATCTTTCGTTTTTCACTCTTAACTTTTCAGATTGGTGCAAGGCAGCGTGTGACCATTAAGAGTTTCCATGTTTGCCAAAGCCCTTGTAATTATCCCAAGAGAGTCGGTAACTGAAAAAGAATCATGAATTTTCTTTGGCAGCTAAATGCCACTTAAACACAATCTGCTTTGATGTCGGATTCAAGAAACCATCCTTATCAAGAAAGATGCCATCTCACTGTTCATTTCATGCTAATTTAATTTTTTACATTTGCATAAACAGAATACTGATTGATATTAGAAGAGGTAGGGATCTTATCTGAGGCTCTTCTTGCTTTGTTGCTGATTTGTGCAGCGTTGCAGTGGCCTGCTAGCCAGCAATGCCCCCTTCCTTTCCAAATCGACATCACATGGCGCCAGAGGAGCTCACCAGAATAACTGGACAGGCCTCCAGAGGCAAAGCTTGCTGATGTAATATGCACTGGCTGACCAGTCATCTCTTTCATGGAGATCACGGAAGAGCGTTCGTATGAGTGTAAGGTAAACACAGAGATGTGCGCGTGAAAAACAGAGATTCTTTATAGATGCTTGGACGAATCTATGTCTATGTTGCATAACAGCCTTTACTAACTGTGTTTTGTCAGTAGACTCTCTTATGACTTTGGTAGCGCAGCAACAGCACTAACAGACTTTGTCAATGAATAATGTATATACTTTCTCAAAATGTATACTTTGCCAGTCAGCTGCTGTTTGTTGTGATACCTTCAAATGGGCTCGTGTTTTACATGTACATCCTACTTTAGTGTTAAACACAGCTGAGATGACTGATGTTTTTCACTATTTTTTTGAGACATTATCACCAAGTAAAGTGTTGCATACTTGAAGCATCACTTTCAGCTGCATCTAGCTGAACGCTAATGGCATCATGCAAACAAAAGCTGTTAACAATGCTAACATTTAGCAAGTGCCATTCAGCATTTAATGTTATTAATATACTTGTTAGCATGATCACATCATAAACATTAGCTGTTAGCATTCTACATTAGTAGTAGTACAGCTGTGAGCACAGTGTTGCATAAATGGAAGTTTCGGCCTGGTTTGGGCACTGCATGAAAAGGCAGTAGCTTACCAAAGTTACNTTTTTTTTTTTTTTTTGGTTATTTTTTGTTTTGTTTTTTACCTTTACATGTTATTGCACCTATTGGTGAATTCATCCTATGCAATAAACCCATTCTAAATACTAGCAGCAGTGGGGACCAGGAATCAACTCCAGGTATAAATCCTAGTCCCTTGGTCAAGGGCAATGGCACAGGCATTAACCATTAATGATTTTGATGATGAGGAAAACTGGATAAACCCATGAAAACACCAAGAGAACATGCAAATTCCACACAGAGGTTCAAACTCATATATTGATAAGAACCTGAACGTAAAAACATCAAAGGCAAGAAGCAATATGTTTTTTTTAAGTAAGCACGGTGCTTAAAATTTGGTTGTGCATACAGCTAATGATAACTGCAATAAATTCAGCAACTATCCATCCATCCATTTACTAAACCCGTTTGTCCTGTTGAGGGTCACGGGGGGGCTGGAGCCTATCCCAGCGGTCATAGGGAGAGAGGCAGGGTACACCCTGGACAGATCGCCAGTCTATCACAGGGATGACACAGAGACAGAAACACATTCACGCTCTCATTCACACCTACAATTTAGAGTTCCCAATTCACATGACACGCATGTCTTTGGAGGAAGCCGGAGCACCCAGAGGGAACCCACGCGGACACGGGGAGAACATGCAAACTCCACACAGAAAGGCCTGCCCCGGCCGGGAATCAAACCCAGGACCTTCTTGCTGTGAAGCAACAGCGCTAACCACTGCACCACCGTGCCGCCCTCAGCAACTATGGTGCAGTATTTTCTGAAGTTGACTTCTCAATAGTACTGACCGCTGATGCTCAGGGGGACTGGTATTTAGAGCCATTCCCTAACAAACCTCAATGAAAAAAAACAAAGTAATTTCTCAGAAATAGAGTTGAAATATTTCTAAAAGTCAGCCATAACACAACTTCATAGTGTCATCAAATAATGCAGAAGAAGTTATTGGGGGAAAAAAAAAACTTTCAAAAATACTTTCAGAATTTATAATCTGATGACTCTGGATGCCTGACCCATATTCAAGGCAATGCTTACTGTAGAAATATCTTTACAATTGTATGTATTGCCATTGTAGAGATATTTCACGTTAGACAAAAGTGTTGGAGTGACTGATTGACAAACAGGCAACAGCCAACAATGCCATCCTGCTGGCCACACTGCTAGTGTGTCTACAACTCTGCCTAAGTGTGGAAACTGGAACAGAGCATGTTAGGGTTCACTGCATAAACTAGTGGCTGATTCAGCCTCGAGCATCACTTTGAGCTTTCTGGTTTGCTGTCAGGCCCTGCTGCTGGGAAATGTACCAGGTTTTCCTACTCCGTGCATGATCACTCTTCATTAGCATGTGTTGTAGTAAATCAACTACGCACATCTCCATTATGACAATCCTTGAACCTTGTGCGTGCTCAGACAAACGGCATCACTCAGGCACAAATAGAGATAATCTGGTGTGGATTCACTGGGAGACAAAAACACAGGAACATTTGTCTCCATTCAGCAGCGTTTCACCGATTCCTACCTCATAAGGCAATGGTCTGATTCACATTATTTATTACTTAAACTTCTTAATACTTTTTTTTATAGCCAAGCAAAACGTAACATTCCCACAGACCAAAAAGAAGCATTTAACCCAGTGGACATCAGAGGATCAGGAATATAAATCAGCTTTATAAACAATAAAGATGGAAGACCGAGTGAAAAGGGATTTATGGTCTTGAATTAGATTGTGAAATTCCTAAACAAAGTTGCTTTGACGAAGCAGATACGATAATAAAATGAAAATGTGCAAGGGAAGCTGAGCTAGTTTATACAAAGTATTACCGATTTCTGGAAAAATAGCAAAAAAGCAATAAGGAAAATTAGCATTATCAGTTATGGGAAAATAGAAAAGGAACATATTATGGAACTAAAGACAGAAAACGTCAACAGATAAGATGTCAAAAGTCAGTGAATTAAATTATTTGGCCCCTAACCCTTCCAAATTAAATGTTCAGGTGATACACCCATGTTAATATTCAGTGTTTTACCTGGCTAACCTGATTTGGAAAGCACGGTCATTTTAAATTCTTGGTAAAAGAAACCTTTTCTCCTGAGACTATGTTCCTTGGTGGAGACCCACATTTTCTTCTGTGGGTCTGTGGTCAATTAGACAAAAAAAAAAAAGAATACATATCATGTTTGCTGTGATGGATTACTTAATATCAAGCCTCAAGTCTCTACAAGTTGATTTTGATACTATACTGTAATTAACTGAAACCAGTGGCAGTCTAGAAGTAATATAACATGTATGCAGGTTGTATTTATTGGATTCAAACATGCAAAATCACTGATATGGTCCTTTAAGCAGGGTTTAGGCTTTCTGGCCTCCAGTTGAAGGATAGTATCTGGACTCTCTATTTACAGTCATTAATTTGTCTCGGCTAATGCAATTACTGAATTGCTGAGCTATCAGCGTGACAGTTGCATGCAATATTACATGGGGCATTGTGCTTTGCTTTATTTATCAATGACATTTCCCTGTTTCTATATAAGCTGACAGTCTGTTCCTCTCATAATCTCATATCGGCAGATTTTAAATCACAGAGCTAAAGCTTCACAGTGACATTTTGGATTAAAGGCAGCTGCAGCTATGTGGCTTTTTGAGGCTTTGGGTTAGAAAATTCTACATGTTTAGCATAATCAGATGTTGGAGCGTTATTTGAAGATTCAAAAGTTCAGATTAGAGTGCCAGGAGCCTTTTCAGTGCTGCTCATTCACCCACTGAGAATCACCAAAGGAGGCCAAAGAGAGGAGGAAGGCCTGCCACCACTCCATGTTTTATTTGGCAGCTATATTTCAGAATCATTCTTTGATTTCCTGCTGATGATCACTTATGTACGATCCTTTTTAGCATTTAGAAACAGGAAAGTACACTGGAGAGCAACAAAATAGCTTTATAAGTAAATCTGACATCACTTTGCCACAACTTTTATGACATTCCACATGATGGGAAAACAAACTGAAAAAAAATGTGCCTGACAAATTGCTGATAAACATGAATACATAATAGCTGTCTTACCTTAAACCAAGCATCTAGCAGGTTATTAGAATCCAGACTCCAGATCTGATTTAATTTCCATATCAGACAAGAAGCTGAAACATTGTAGCGAGCTCATTTTTCATGCTACAGCTGCAAAACTTTCATTCACAGTTTGTGACTGCCAGTGTGTCTGTTCCTTTATGAAACAACTCACCTGATTATGTAACCAGTGGCACCTGGTGGTTAGATTTCCATTAGCTGTGGACTCATTAGGTCAGGAGTTCCGAAAGAGGGCCAGGTGGATTTGGAAACTACCAATTCCTGCAAAATCAGGAATTAAATAAAGTCTTAAGATATTGTTTCAAGATGGCTTGATGTCATGGAAAATAAGCATCATATGCAAAGGATTAATACACTGTTTCATGATAACTGATCTTACACAAAATACTGTATGCATTGTGATGTAATAATTGTGTTCTGGAACTGAAAACAAAAGTTTAAAAAATAGGAATCATTAAAAAAAAATGAATAGCACAGTATATGCATGACATTAAGGTAAGGCACAGTAACGTTTCTAATTTCATTTTAGATTTGAATTATGTGTTTGATGTTATACAGTTAATTTAACACTGAAAACCCCTTGAAGTACAAAATTTATCTTGATGGATGATCAAAGTCACGATCAGGTCTCTGTGACAGAACACAAAATCCATAGCACAGATCAATAGATTCCAGTAGAGCCATCGTTCAACATTGCTATGGCCTTTAGCAAAATAACACTTTGACAGCAGGATCAGACAGGCACCGCTTTGCCATCTGCTCATACTAACGTGTCAGCAACAAGATGGCCTATTCCCAAAATCGCGAAGTAAAAATAAACTATTCAGCAGCCAGAGATCAAAGTTTGTGTTCAATGATGATGCATCTATGTCCATCTTCCAGGTAAGGTGATGAGATCACAGAGGATGGCTGTTTGATCCATGGTTGTCAGGACTGTGGACAGATGGCACAAACTATTTCCACAGTTGGCAAGAGTTGACTTTTGGTTTGCTTCATCACACATTATGTTGTTTACAGAGATGATTTCAACCACGGCCTGGGCCATTTCTAAAACTTGTTAAGATTACATGATACAGGTAAAGTACATGTTCAATATGGCAGCAAAGTCTAATCTGTCAACAGAAGAACTAAAGAACTACGTATGCCAAAAGGGGACGTTATGCTTTTTTTGGTACTTTTTCCTCATTTTATAATGCAACATATTGGCGACTATATGGTGAACATTGTCAAAGCTGCAAATTTTTTCTTTTGGGTAAAAACCTACATAGTACGAGGCTGGCAAGCAGGAGTTTGGACAGCATCCACCATGTCATTGCTGGCCAATCAGAACAGAGTGGGCTTCTCAAGAGTGGGCCTTAAAGAGACAGCTGGTCCTAAAATGGTCTGTTTTCACTCTGTGTGCACAGCGGTGCTGTAGCAAGGGAAGAAAATAAGAAAGTAAAGATGGGTTGAAAGAGAGGGAAAGAAATATGGAAGAAAGGATAGAGAAGAAGAGAGGATATAAGGAATTCTAGAGTGGAACAAATAAAGAATACATTAGTGATGTTTTAGGATTCTGTCTCATGTTGAAAGTAAAATTTGAATCTGAAAAGTTCCTCATATACTATAGTCATCAGATAAATGTAACAGGATAAAGAGTCAGTTTTCCCACCAAAATCTAGTAGAGGAAAAGTAGAAAGTCTTCCAAAATGAAAATACTCAAGTACAGTTCCAGCACCACAAATTGTATTAAAGTAAAGAAATTTGAGCAAATGTACTTATTTACTTTGAGCATTTGCTGCCACTGCAGTGTTGAGTCTGACTTAGCTTCCAGGCTCAGACCTTCTTAGAGTGCAACATGCCCCAGAAGTGACCTCGGCTACTGAAAACCACCACCTTGTCATATTGGCTGTTATGACAGCCAGTTTCTGAGTCTCCTCTCCAGTGGGACACAGACTGAAACTGCAAAGCTATTTCAAGTGTGGTCAGGCTGCAGGGAGTGCTGGCTCAACTGACAGAGCGTGGCGAGATGCGCGAGCTATGAAGCGAGTATAAACTTCACTGGTTAGCGGGGAGGGATAACACTATTGGCTCTTAAAGCGCTGGTCATTTCATAGCCTCTTTATGTGTGGATTCATGATGACAGAGAGATAATGGATACTTCATCTCTGCAGCACTGACATTAGGTGGAGCCATCGTCACTTACATTGTTGTTTGAGTGCTTCGATGCTTCTATTCTCAGTTTGAAATGAAAACGCTTGCTTTGATAGGTCGAGCTAAGTGAAAGCAACATTTTCACATCAGAATTTTGATTGCAAATCCCAATGTATGATGAAATAGTTCCTATCTAGGAATTATAGGGTAATTAAATAAATAGGCCATCTGATAAAATTGACAGCAATTTTGAGAATTGATTTTTAACATTTGCAGATAGAAATTTTCGGAATATTTGGAGCTTTATGTGGAGCGGACATTGATACAATCCAATTGTACTTATTTTAAAATCCAGCAGAGGGCAGTCACAACTCGTGTTCTTATATTTGGGCCGTTCCTGATGAAGTTATAAACGCATGTAATATTTTACAAGGGGTGCATGAGGATAAGTATGGTCCTACTTTGTGTAGAATCACGTGCTAAAAATTTTAAATAAATTAATAAAGCACAAGTAACATACAGTTTGAGTGCTTCATGTTCAAAAAGCCAGGATTTGCCATCACTAGTCACAGCTTTCCAGCCAGGGTCAAAAACTTTCTCTTATCACATAAGTCTACATCAATGAACGTTTGTCACATATTACGTCCCTCACCCCTGGTAACAGGTCTCAAAACTGTTTCTGTCTACCCTAATATCAAAAGTATTAAGCAGTCAAAGGAATTTAAAACCAGTCTTGACATTTGGGTAGCCCCTATTTTGGGTCTTTTGGAGATTTTCCCATCGCATGCTTCAAACCCACGCTTTCAGCAAAGTAGAGCAAGATAGATTCAGCTGCCAGTACCACTCTGTATTTTGACACAATCTTGCTACAACATGTATTAAAATAGACACAGATCAGATTATGTGCAAACAAACATGGAGGAATTCTGACTGAAAAAGACTACTAATTATTTTTAGCTTTTATTGTTAGTAATTAGCTTTAGCATGTACAGTACTTATAAAAGGAATCAACTGACCACCTGTCAAGCCATGCAGGCACAGATGGATTCCACCTAAAATCACACCTTTACCACACGCAGATAATGTCTGTTCAACTCATTATGCAACTTGAAAGATGATTTAAGGGTGTCATAAGTGGATGAATACTTTAAGCCTAATTACATCCACTGTAATTAAATATCACAAAATGATAAAACGTGAAAGTCAAGGCAGGCTGAATAGTGTATACGTCTGTCGTTCTGTACGTTCACTATCCTGAGTGTGAGCACAACAGTTCACATCATGACTGTATACACCGTGGCAGTTTTATTGCTCAAATCGCTCTTTCTCATACCACCCACTTTACAAGCTGTCCTTTAATAGACAAAACTCCATTTGCACTCCAGAAACATTATTATCTTCACAGGCTAAGTATGGTATTCTGGTGAAAAACCTCGGCACTGCTTAGAATAGCACAAGAAGTTGCATGTGAACTCAAGAATCAGATTGTTTCCTTTGGCTACATGCCTCAGGGAGGGTAGATAGACAATGCATTACAGTCATCAAATTATGAAAAGAATCTAGTTTTACATATTATTGCCCAGTCAACAGAAATTAACTTATGTAGTATAATGATTGCAGGATGGAGGAGTTATCTTAGCTTCCATTGGAGGAAAGGTTTCCAGAAAGTGTGATTTTTGGTGATTTGCAGGTGAAAAGATATCCAATCATCTAAAATAAAAGTGTGAAAAAAATTTGTTGAAAATTTAACATTTGTCAAATGTTTAGGTTTCATGTAACCACTGTTTTACCAGCATTTCAATAACTCTGTTCAATGCATGTTAAGTCATTGGTATTGAGTCAAATACAGTCACAGAAAGGCTGTTGAAACAATGATTCTGCATAACCCAGACTTTCAAAAACATATATTTTTCAACCAAATATACCTCAATTTTTAACCAAGTCATCTTCTGTAAGGTATCCCAGGTGAGTTTCAGGGTCTTGAGTTGTCCTCCTGCTATTTGACACCATGTGTTCTTGGGTCTTCCTCTCTTGTGGTGTCCAGTTAAGGGCAGTCCAGGTGATATTGTGCTTTACGGATGAGGTGCCCAATCCGTCTCCATCGCCGTCTCATGATGATGGTATCCAAGCTCTCTTGATTACATCAGGCGAGTAACCGTTGATTGGAGAATCGTTCTGTCATCCTCCAGCATTCCGAGCTGTAGAGGTGGAAAGAACACAGGGAGCATTGTAACACCCCCCCCAGTCTTTAAAGGACCATACCAGTGGTTTTGCATATTTGAGCCTCATAAATACTACCTGCACACGTTACGTTATTGCCAACCATTTTCCAAAACATAAAATATTTTAGTTTTTGTGTTATTTTACCAGATCCCCGAGTCTTTCAAAATCAAATGTTAAGGTGATACACCAAACTTAAAATTTAATGTTTCGCCTGGTAATACTTATGCATGATTGTGAAAGTACGGTCATTTTGATTTCTTGGTAAAAGCAGTCTTCTCATGGGACTATATTACCTGGCGGAGACATACATTTTCTTCTATGCAGCTCTGTGTTGGATAGATTATCTTAAAGGACCATACTGGCCATTTTGCATGTTTGAGCCTAATATATTCAATTTTTCATACATGTAACGTTACTGACAATCATTTCCCAAAGCATACTACTAGAACAATGAATATTTTTTTTTCCTACCTTCCAGACCGCCATTGGTTTCAGTTCATTCTGGTACACTATTAAAATCAACTTGTTGATACTTGAAATGTTCTTGGGATAGGTAATCCATTATCACAAACAAGACATGTATTCAAGTTTTTTTTTCGAAGTTAAGTAATTTTAGCATTTACTTACTGTAAATGCTAAAATTACTTAACTTCGAAAAAATAAAAAGCGTGGAGTGAATATGTTTCCAACGACAGTGACTTCATAAGTCTGCATAACTATTAGTAGGCGAAACATCGATTTTTAAGGTGGGTGCATTGCTTGAATATTTGATTTTGAAAGATTAAGAGATTTTGCAAAATATCAGGAAAGCTGAAATACGGTTTTATCCTTTGGGAAATGATTGTCGGTAAGCTTACATGTATGAAAATTGAATATATTAGGCTCAGATGCAAAACGGTCCTTTAAGTAACTTCGACAAAAAATTTAATAGACATTGCGTTCACTGTGATGAATTACCTGTCCTAAGCATATTTTGACTTATTGATTTTGATAGCATACTGGAATTAACTGAAAACAATGGCTGCCTGGAAGGTAGTAAAAACAAATCTAAAATGTACCACTCCGATATATGTTATGTAAAATGGTTGTTAGTAATATAACATGTATATGGATTGGGCTCACACATGCAAAACATGCAAAATCACCAGTATGCTCCTTTTGAGAACATGTATTTTCTATCAACAATTCTGTGCACAAACACACTTGCACAGGGCTCCACATTATTAAAAAATGTCAGTATTTTTATTATGACTGGATCATTGATTTCAATGCCAGTTCCTTAATACTTTTTTGATATCTGTTCTACTTTAATAGAGAAAGGCTTGGGTAATGACAGTATTTTTTTTTTAATACTCAGTAGTATCAAGGCATTTTGTATGATTCCAAAAAAAGCACAGAGGTACAGCTTTAGTATGCTTCCAGCTAAATTAAGCCATAAACCATCTTTGGAGCTCCTCGAGAGCATCACTGTGGCATACTTAATAATCAGCTGAAAGTAGATGTTTTGATGTTTACTCCTCCCTCTCCCTCGTTTGTGTACAGTAGTATTGTGTGGGAGTGGAGCTGTGCTGGCTCGCACACACTCTCCTGAGTGCCAGCAAATTCTCCTGCGAGCTGAGGAGCCAGCTCGAGATTAATATACATCTCCGTTCATCCAAAGAATTGTGAGCTCCTTTTGCTCTTTTAGCAGGCAAGGCAGGAACAGCTGATGTGAATCAAATCCCAGTTTATCAACAACTAAGGTCAAGATAGTATTAGTTTTATTTGGATCTTAGAGGGCGTTCCGGTAAGAAAACACACTGATCAACAATGTTCCATCTTCCAATAATATGCAGTCCTGTTTAGTTAAGACTTTTTAGACTGTGCTCATTAAATGTTTTTTCTACTTAAGTGAAGTGTTATTAGAAAGAGTTTTACAGTAGCTATAAAAGTGATAGCAAACTTTAGAAAAATCAGTTTTTCTGCATATCAGGTTACAAAACAACATTGCCTTTAAGATGCACAGAACTCGTTTTGTACATGTTATTTAAAAAAAAAAAAAAAAATTCTAAGACCATCTGTGCTTACACTTCTAAGCCTATGGGTCATATCATGTGTTGGTGGGGTGTGGTTAATAAAAATCTTCATGCATACCCAGGCTTTAGACCAGTTCGATTATAAACAACTGGGTGAATACAAAGAAGGAGAAGTGCATTATGTTTGAGGAGCAAACAAGAAGTTAATGGAAAGAAATAAAGATGTACAAATGCACAGGGAAGCAAAAACTGGCTCTGCAACTAAATGTCCCCATCTGCTGGTGGCTAGTGGAACTGCAATGACATCATCTTTTGGCAGTGAGTTGACATAATAAGAATTAAATCTACTATAACAGATCGTGGCACAATTCCAAATGAAGCGGCTGAGCGTAAATAAAATGTCATATTAAAACCTTTTATTCCAAAACCTACCCAAGTAGAATCCTTTATCGTATCTTACAAACATCTGGTATATGCACAAAAAAGGACAAAGTGGATGAGCATTTCACAGAGAAATATAACGACAACTTACAGAAAAAAATAAAATAAAATTCAACCTTGATTGCCAAACTAGGCAAACGAGACAAATGACAACTTCATCTCCACCCATGACCATCACATCCTTATCCAAACTGTCTTTCAAACGTGTTCAGTGTCATGGTTTGGACCAGAAATATGGTCATATGTGAAGAAGCTGTGCTCATAAAGGGAAAGAGGTCATTGCACAGGATACTGCTGTTGGTAAATGTGTAATGTTTTGATGATGCTACAAGAAGAGGAGTAGGCCTGTATTTCTTATTCATATTTTAAGACATTGGTGGCATAAAAATATACTAATTTAATGATCTCACATTAAGAACAGGTCTTCTCTAACCCCTCTGTGACAATATTTATAGGATTTCACTGTATCCTTATTAAGATAGAGTTTGATTTAATGTTAATTATATTTTTCCTTCATCAAAATGTTTAGTAGAAATTAAAGTTCAATAAAATAGTTTAGTTTTTTCCCCAAAAGATGAAATGATAATGGTAGTACTCATTACAGTTCCGTCACAATTAAAGAAAAGAGAAACACATGTACAAGCTTAGAACCATAAACAAGGACATGTTTTGACATTCATGAAAATCAATATTATCATGATTGTATACATTTGGCCAAATATATTACCAGTTCTGTGCATCATGTTCAGCTCATTCTCCTCATATCGGTTTCATGTTTGATATCTGTTACACTAGGAAGTAGCTGGGATCATTTTTGTCAGTGCACCGAAGAGACAACTTGGAAGATGCACCATCTTTAAACTGCAACAAAACAGTAATTTAGTAAATGATAAATATAACTGTTACAGACATGCTCAGAAACTTTGCCTGAGGCTTCTGCTTTCATACCTTTGACATTTGTAAACTCAACACAAATGCCATATTTAGCAAATGGCATGAGTTTTACATCATTAATGACATTTTCCTCCATATCCTGTTACTAAATGGAGAGGAAAAAAAACAAAAACATGACAGGTCAGGATAATCACAGAAAAGACTCTGATTTTGAAGTGGGACTCAATATAAAGACACGAGCTCGAGCAAGAGTTTCCGAGTCATATCTGTTCCTTAAGAGAGATCTGACATTAAAATTCCAATCAGAGAGTGATACTTAATACGTAGCATTATCGTGGAAAGGAAAAACCAACAGTGTCGACTTGTTTAACAGAGCATCAGTGAGCAGCAAAGACAAGCTTCCAACACGACCGGTGAAAGTTCAAGACTGATTGGTAAAAAGAAATGGTAAGGACGTAAAATGCTGTTAACAGTCATTGTTTTTAACCATTAGAAAAGCATTAACCAACAAAGTGGAAATAATAAAGCCACGATAAATAAATGGAACACTTCACCCAGTTTTGGGAAGACCAATCTTTTGGTAAGGCTGGCATATTTCCTCTTACATTCATGGTAATGAGAATGTTAACTGTCATTGGATACCGCCTCGCACCGCTATGTGGACACACCCACACCCACAGCAGAGGGAGGGACACAAGACACATAATACTTGGACTGTTTTACAATCAAGCTAAGAAAGGCACTGGAATAATGCAATACCACATTAGATTTTTATGCTCTTGATTCATCCATCTTGAAAAAGGTAAAAATCTAAAAAATCTTTAGTTGGACATCATCTGTTTTTGAAAAATAAAGTTGTTGACATAATTAGAAAATTATTTTTTGCACCTTTTACTCATCTTACCAAGGACAGTTTACAAAAAGTAATTTGCTATAAAAAAGAAAAAAAAATGCTTATGGCATTTTGGTTATCAAATACGTATTTCTTTGACACTATTTGCACTAAAAAATCTTGTAAGAACTTGATGACAATATTTATATATTTTTGTGCAGAGAGATAAGTATTTCTGAGTTCTTATCACCCAAAAAACTAAGTATGGAGAAGTTCTGTTGAAATGCTTTCTGGATCTGCTACAAAGCAGGAATTGCATTATGACCCAGGGAGGGAATAAGAAACATTTTAAATGAATGCTCTGTGGACACAAATACTACCAGAGGAGAGGACGAAAGAGAACATAAAAAATATATATACATGTGTTTAAAAAAAAAAAAATACTAGGTGGGTCACAGTGTTACCCATTAGGACAGGGATGTGTCTGTTACTGGAGGTGATAGGACAGCGCTACATTTAACAGTGCCATCTTCCTTGAATAAAAACAGCACTTTGGGAAGTCACAGTCCTCGTCTGCTTTTACACGACAAGGGTCACTGGATGTCCAGTCTGCTGTACTTCACACCGCGGTTCCATGGCATCGCTCTCCATGACAACGGCAACTGATAGTTCCGTGGGACAATGCCGCTGACGTTTTCTTCAAAGTACTGGAACAGTCGGTACCACCACACCCGGGAGAAGGGGTTACTCTGTGAAGTCTCTTTCAGCGACTGAAAGATAATGATCAACAAAATACCGTAAGGGAGATTCATAGATATCGAACCCAACCTTCTCCAAATGTTTGTAATTTTCCTGACAACTAATTTTTATTTTGACAGCTGTACTCAATTTCAAACTCAGCGTCCTTCCCGTGGATTCCCGCAATCAATCATCACAAGAGATTTTGTCATTTCAGATTGCTAAGTATACATAGTCTTGTTCATATTTTCACTCAGTTACACGTGTCTGTGTTGTGAAATCTAATGCAATCCAGTACAACAGCTTTACAACAGGTGCTATTTGTGCTTCAGCCACAAAAAATATGCACTGCAGTACATTCGCGAGATTCAGTGAAGTTAACAGAAAAGTATAGATTGATCGTCAATCTCAACATACACTACAGGCCAGAAGTTTGAGTCCACCCCCAGATTTTTAAAATAAATCATCAGTACACTCTTTGTTTTACAATTTATTGCACAGGAAATGACAAAAATATATAAACTAAATGTAACTAATTAGTTTTCAAGAAGAATTTGCCAACAAGAGCACATTATGTAGTCACTATGACACTGGCACTCCAGTTGTGTGCCAACTCCCTTGCTGATGTGTTTTAACATTCTATTTAATAGCTGCTGTCTGCCCAGATCATTTTGTGATTAACTTCTACACAGTCTGCTCATGCTATTGCTCTGCATCTTCTATTGAGGACTGCAAATTTATAGTTTGTGATACTGTATGACAAATACAGTACTGTGTAGTCTAATACAGACTGGGCATTTCTTAAGCCATAGTGGCTACATAATGTGCTCTTATTGACAAATTCTTCTTGAAAACTAATTAGNATTTCTTAAGCCATAGTGGCTACATAATGTGCTCTTATTGACAAATTCTTCTTGAAAACTAATTAGTTACATTATTTTATATATTGTATACTATACTATACTAATTATCCCCATTTATTTTATATATTTTTGTCATTTCATGTGCAATAAATTGTAAAACAAGTTGTGTACTGAAGTTTTTTTTTTTTTTTTTTTNTTTTTTTTTTTTTTTTTTAATCTGAGAGTGGCCTCAAACGTCTGGCCTGTAGTGTAAAATGATTGATTATACAGTACAGTACCAGCAGATCTTGTTTTTTTTTAGGCTGACTGTGTGATGTAAATGAACAAAAGATGCCTACACACATGTGCTTGTCTATGAGTACAGTGTGTTGTCAATGCTCCCACACTCAGAGTGCCTCTTTAATTTCCTGATGTCTGTAAACATAGTGAGGAAGGGCTGTTTGTGCGCTGCGCTGCTGGAGGCAGGACATGGATCTCCACCTGCAGCAGTTACAATCACACCAAGGGAAGTCCTCTCTCTCTCTCTCTCTCTCTCTCTCTCTCTCTCTCTCTCTCATAATCAGCCACACAAGATGAAAAAGCACAAAGGCTGGTGGGGTGGTACATGTACTGAGTAAACCCATGTGTCTAACTACTTATTAAAATCTAGCAGAACATGAACTCTTTGCAATGTGATGCTCCTCACCTGCTGATTGGCCATTGTGTGGTACCACCAGAAGAGACGTGTAGTGATAAAATATGCCACCACCACATCCACAGTGTAGTGGTCATGGGCCAGGAGGATGCAGAAAATTCCCACAGCACTCAAGGTCCAACAGAACCAGTGATACCACCAAAACCGCTTTGGTGAATCTGCAAAAAAAAACAAAACAAAAAAAACAAGATTATCACATCAAAAAGACAGACCAACCTAACTGCATCAACTCCAGAGAAGAGTCCGATTTGATGAAAGTATTTGGATACGGGTCTGATTTCATCTACAGACACATTTTCACATGTTCAATGCTTGTCTCTTTTTCACCACTAGATGTCACAGCTGTATTAATCAATGTTTTGAGAGTGCGACCCTAATGGCAAAGCAGCGCAACATCCTATGATGGAGCAGAGGAAAGCATTGTTTACACTGAGTAATGCAATCTGTACAGCTTGACCAAGCAGCTGAACTTCAGACTTTGATCCACTCACTTAGTGGTGAAACAGGGGGGAAATAGAAGAAAAATAAACTCTGTGGGACAAAGACAAAATGTGATTATGTAAAGGAGATGATAGTGTCTCCGCAAACTGAAACCAACGTGCTAATAAATGTGTTACCGAATTATGCAACATTTCCTCTACATTTCCTGTCAGTGTGCATTTTCCTGATAAAATTTAGCAAAGCGGCATGAGAGTTAGGCTGTGCTACACTTTATCAGCGTACAAACCCACCACTCCACCGCAAAGCTTATGTCAGCTGGATTATGATAAAATACCCACGCTTAAAAAAGGGAATCTGAATAACATAATGTGAACCTATGCTATCAATTATGAAGTGGCTGGAGATCGGCCTAAACATGGAGAAAAATGGAACCACAAAATTCCTTTAAATGTCAGTTTGTAACCAAGCAGCAGAAGGCCAAAACAAATTGTGTTAGTAGATAATATACTGCTGCTTAGACTCTTAAAGGAGCATACTGGTCATTTTGCATGTTTGAGCCCAATAAATGCTACCCGCATACACATATCAGTATGGTCTTTTAAAATCCTGACTACAATAACATGCTGATAATTTTTTTTAATATCAAGATGCAAAACAACTTTGTGTTTGTCAAATGCTTTGCGCTTTTAAATGTGAAACTAGCTGAAGCAATTAAAGAAAAATGGCTGTGAAAGAAGTCAGCAGCACTTCTCACCTCAAGTGCTAACCTGTGAACCCCCTGATGCAGTCTCTGGTAAGACCAATAACCTTTGGCCTTTTGTAGCACGTAATCTAACACCTGGTTAACATGTTGGTTTGTACATAATTCTTTTGACACCTGAGCTGAATTTCTGTAAAAAGCATATGCGAGCTTATAACAGCAGGGGGTTTTCTATCATCTGTTGCACATCGCTATAGGTAAAGGTAGGAAGGTAAAACAAGCTTCACATGTGACTACCAGTGTAAATATTTAAGTAAAATACAATGAAACAGTGACACTTACACTCCTTGATAAAGAGATACGTTAGTGTTAACATGACGGTGTGGCCGCTGTACAGATAGTCTCCACACATGGTGTGAGAGCCTGTGATGGACAGGCCGCCACCAGCGATCATCTTCATTATCCTCCTCATCTGTGCCTCCCAGTTTCCAAGCAGCTGCAAGACACACAGCCACACATTACATCCTCTGGAGATTAGAAAGATATATTTAGTTTGACAGAACAAAGGGAGAAAATTCACTATAAATAAAATAATTACGATATGGGCAGCTGAGATATGTGAGAATAAATTTACACAAAGTGCTCTTTAAGTTAAAGTATACTAGTGCAGTGCCGGCTCAAAACGTGCCTGTTTTGCCTGGAACGGGCCAAACTTTATGGTGTGCACTACAGCCTGCCATAATTTTGTTGTTCTTTTTCTGCGCATCCTCATGAGCTAGCCTTGTTTGCAGTGCCTGTTCAAAACATGTCTGTTCAGAACGGGCCGGACTTTGTTGTGTGTGCCTCTGTTCCCTTCATTCAAAGCTATAACTTCATAAACTCTTACAACTCCATTTCCCTTCAGTGTTCAGCAACTAACTATTGATCTGTAACTGTAGATAATATCACGTTAGCATAGTTTCGTTTGGTGGCTAACAACAGTACCAGCATGGCTATGGTAGGTTAGTAACGCTAGCTATCTTGGTTTGATAACAATAGCATTATCTCCCGGTAGCACCGTTAGCTACTGTTGGCTCCAGTACAACATAAAGTTGAGCTTCCAATATAGTGACACACAATTATTTTTACCTGCACGGTGCCCTCATAACAACTTCAACTTCCCAAACAACTTGTGCACATCCTCATGATTTCCTCGTGAGCTAGCTTTGTTTACTGTATGGGGTCGGGTTGAGACCATAGCACTGGACAGGAGTATATGCTGCTGCGTCCGGAGCATATCCTGCCATGCGGACTACTTTTTACCGCCACAGCTCAATTCAAGAACCGCTCATCTGAACAACTTCACACACGACACTGCACGTCCTTGGGTGCTGAGCAATAAATCTGCTGAATTTCATCTTCATACAGTGCCAGGTTCGAGAGATATTGGTGCCACAGACAGACTTCTGTCGTTATAGTTAGATGCTTATTGCTTATTGACAGAATTCTAAACAAGGTAAAAGGTTACATCAGAGAGGCACATGCAGGATATAACTGTATGCAACAGGAATTTCTCAACTACAGCTTTGTTCTTTTGCGCTTTTCATGTACAAAAGAAAAAAGGTAGGGCACACTTTCACGATTAGTGGCTAGTGAAGAGCATTCAGCGGCTTTCAGCAGAAATAAATGTGATGTGCTATACCTTTGGAGAACATTTGAAGTGCATTCCTGGAACAGGCAGAGTGGTAATGTACATTGTAATACACCGGTACAGATAGAGTGTACCCACGATGAAAAAGAACCGTCTGCCTATAATTGACCTGAGACAAAAAAAAAAAGAAAATTAATTACATATCATTTTTATGAAAGTGGGATACAATTCTAAAGTCTAAAAAAATAAAATCAAGAAAAAAAAATGCAGATGACTAAAATCTATACGCTACAACAAGAAGAAGCTGAGTGTACCTGTACTTGAGAAGAATCCACTGTATCAACCAGAGTCCCACCAGCAGCATGCCGTTAATCTCACAGATGGAGAAAGCCCATTCTACTCTGTCGAACAGGTCAAAGAACTTATCAGGCAGCGGTGGGGTGTGCTCTTTAGGCGGTACTCTCTCATGGACCACTGAAATTACCACGGTGGTGGAAACCAACCCAACCACCGCATAGATGAACGCTATGCCCGTCTTCCCCCACTCGGCAGGGAACGATGAGCGTGCAGCCTCTAATGTAGGGATGGGGATGTGTACCATCTCCTTGCTGAAGTCCTTCGTCCCTAATGAGCCATTCCTCTGAGGCTTGCTAGTCCCGTTGGGCAGCCCACCAGCATGCCCGTTTGCATGGCCATTTTTGTGTGCTTCGATGTGGGTCTCTATCCGTAGCGTCTCTAGTCGCTCCAACAGCTGATGCCCGCCATCAGATGAGACCAGCGAGAGGGGCGGCCTTTGGAAATCTGCCTCAGTGAGCCCGAGCAGGCGAGCGCCGTTCATCTGTCTGAGGGCGTCGCCGTACTCCTGCATACCCTCTTCGCTCAGCCAGCGAGACACGTCACCTTCTGACCACACCCCTACATTCTTCATTTTGGCCAGCAGGTAACGTTGAAGATTATTGGGGTCCACAGACGAGGGAGTAAGGTATGCAAAAGGCGTGGCAGTCTATGGGGCAGCAGGGACTCCTGTCCGGGTGTGGCACATGGTGGTTCTTAAGCATTGAATGGGGGACCCGGAGGGACCCCAGGCTCCTTTAAAGCGATATGGGCAGCAAAGCAACAGGGTCACACTTGCGGCAGATGACTAGTAGGTGAACCACAGCGGCCTCCTTTGGCGTTCCTCAGCTCATCGGCTTTCCACCCCACACACTCCACCCTGTTAAAGAAAAATAAAACCAAAGATGACTACAGCATTCCTGGTCATAGCTCTAATAGGTGAAGGCCTGCCTCATCTAGAAGCATGTAGTCCGTCACGCAATAACAGAGCAGCAAGACCCACAGGTTTCTCTGCCAATTATAAACAACTGTAAATCGCTGCTGAAAACACTTAAGTTCCATTCCACAGACATGAAACATGATATGAATTATTCACACCATTTGAAAGCTTTTACAACAACAACAACAACAACAACATGAGCACTAAATGGAACAGCAGGTTTCCAAGCTTTGAGCTTTTCTGCAGAGAAACCTTTCAGAGATCAGTGACAACATCCTGTGTGGATTAGCTCTTTATACACCAACCCTCTCCTCTGCTCAGAAACCATCAACAAACACCACTATCTGCTGGGGCTGATGGTACTGAATGGGGTCCTGGTCCAAAACCACTATTAGTAGTCAAGAGTTTGTCTTGCCATGAGTTCACCTTGGACGTGTTTCCAAAGCGATGCATGGGAAGGGAAAAAAATGGGCATTCAATCAGTGATCAATCGTTTATTTAATAAGCGGAAGGGACAGTAGTAAACTCATAAATCGTCGTTTCTATGGTCTGATGGAGTAGACTGCCACGTTTCTCCTTAATCAAATAACTATGTAATTCACATTACCATGTCAGTTTATCACTTGAAAGAAACTTTCTATATCAGTTTAAATGCAGCAGGTACAGATATTAGCCTACCATACTTTCACAGATCCTAGCCTGTCTTTCAAACCTGAATTTCAACCACAATACACTTAAATTAGCTTTCCATAGCATGTCATTTCTTATCCAAGCTTTAGGCTGGGGTGTCAAACTCAACCACAGAGGGGACCAAAATTAAAAACTGGGTCCAAGTCGAGGGCCAAACAGGGTCAACTGTTATTGAAAACAGACTTAAATTGGCCTCATTTTCATCAGAGGTGTTTGACAAATTATTCATACGCTAATACACTAATATGAATTTCATTTTTTTGTGTCTTCCTCTCTATCAGCAGTGTTTCACTGACTCATTTCCAATGAAAAAGTTTTATCACAGGCAATNGTCTTCCTCTCTATCAGCAGTGTTTCACTGACTCATTTCCAATGAAAAAGTTTTATCACAGGCAATAAAAAATAGCCAGAAAACTGTAATTTTTCTTAAGGGAAATGTAAAATCACTCTTTGTTTTTCATTAACAACACCAACAAGCAAAATGAGAATAATATTTTAAACGTGATCATGTCTTATTATGTTATATTCTTTAATTAGACCTATGGCCACATCAGCTCTGAAAACAAGGCAAACAGGTTTATCCCTAATTGCAGTAAACAGGTTCTCTAACTCCCACCTGTGTTGAAAGCCTGTTTTCTGAGTCCACCTTTTGTTTGGCCATTTCTTCCACAGGCTAGTTCAAAGGTCATTAAAAGTGACTGGATGGGCACGGAGGGGAGGGGAGGGGAGCTGGTGCTTGCAGGTGTTGATTGACATGCCGGCTGTTGCAGTGCATTCTGGGATTTGTAGTATCTGTAATGTGCATGCTATATACTGGCGGGACAGTTATTAAGGAAATTAGATATTATCTTGCAGGTCAGATATAATTGCATCACGGGCCGGATGTGGCCTGCAGGCCTTGAGTTTGACTGCTTTAGGCAATAGCTAAAATTCTGCATTAAGAAGAACATGAAATCATCCACATCTGCTGCATATCCTGGGTTTGTTTATAGAACACGATGTCAGCGGTGCACACGGTATGGCTCTGCTTGTGTTTGGAGGAATACACGGTACAGCTGGAGTCCAACTCTGATCTGCTGGAGAGATAGGAGGAAAGATGGGAGGGAGAGAGTCTGCAAGGAGGAACTCATAAATCAGACTGAAGGTCAGAGCTGAGGAGCCCCACCCCAGTCAGGAGGGCAATCAGCCAGCGCAGCTCAGCTCAGGCCAGCAGCAGCTCAACACGCTCACAGGACGGCTGGTCAGCAGAGCAATGAGTCAGTACCTCATCTCACCTCAGCACTGCTCAGAGCCAGGCCATCTAATGCTAACAACACCTGGATTCAGATTTTTTCCTGCGGAGGTCTTGAGTAGGTTGACCTAATAACCACATGATTCTAATATAAGATGTAAAACAATAGAGAGTAAAAAAAAAAAAAAAAAAAAAAAAGGAGAAACATCAATAGTGTGCAAACAGCAAGCACGAGTCCTTATTGCAGCTGCATATTTCAACACAGCATGTGAAGACCACAGAAGAGAAGCACAAGTACAGATTAAAAAAAAAAAAAAAGAGCATGAATCTATTAACAGAGTGCAGCTGAGACAGGTGAGAGATTAGCACTCACTGTGTCAGCTATGTACTGATGACCTTTGGTCCTTCAATCAGCTTAATTCTCTCAGTGTAGAAATAATCTGACTCAACTCAAACTGGCATGATGAAAAACAAACAGATCCTTTATTTGAACTAACTTCTATTTACCCACTTTTCTGAATACAGGTGTCTCCTTAGAATTGCTGAGTATACTGCAAACTAACTCTTTTGAAAATGCAATGATGGTACAGGTACAATAAAGTATGATGTGGATTTGTTGATCTCTTAAAGAAAGCAATCTCTCAAGGAAAGAAAGAAAATATGAGCAGGGCCTTAAACCTACAGGACACACAAATCAACTTTATGAGGTTACTCTGTCTGCATATGTACACTACAGTCTATCTACAAAACAAATCTTTGTGCGTTTATAATTTTACAGAACTTCGATGGCTAAGAAGCAGGCTTTGATAAAATGTCTGTGCCTTGAAGCAAAGCAAATGAAAATCAGATAGAGCATGACCTGAGCACACACAATGTTTTGTTCTTGGCGACGACCCAGAGAGACAGAAGTCTGGAAACGGTTCAGCCTTGTGATCTAGTGAATTTCTGACACAAGATCAAAGAAAAGGAAAATGTTGAAGTTCCTCCATGCATAAAGGATTCTGCTGGGAAGATTCTTCATTTCCCTTTATTACCTTTGCTAACAAAACAACTGTCACACCTGCCAAGAGAACAGGAGTGTTACACATAACGGATGTAGCCTGGAGAGTTCATTTTCAGCAATGGCCTGTGTGTTTACCGAGCGGTGAGCTCTATTGTCGCACGTTTACTTAATGTACACCAGCACTGACATCATTTATGGATCTGTGGATATTTAGTGTGCTAAAGGAATAGATGAGGCAAACACACCTGTGCATATACAAGAGGTCTAAATAAATATGGTTGAGGTCTTTGAACATAAACTTATCCAACTGAACTTTGAGCCTTAAGCAGCTCATAGACCAGAACAGAGTTCACGCTGATTACAGCAACTAATTCTGCCAATACAGCAATAAACAGAAACAAAGTGAACTGATTGTTAGAATAAAACAATGAATCGTTGTTCTTTTTTATAACAGCTACATTTTGTCTTACTCACATGAATTCACCCACAAGCTTGTTTTTGCAGTCTGTGTTTTTTTGTTTGTTTTTTTTTTTGTTGTGGGTTTTTGTTTTTTTTTGACAGAAACCGTGAATGTTCTTGTTCTCCAACTGATCCAACAGGTGTGCGCTGTGACTAAAAACAAAAAGTCACAACTCTGTGTGTGGTTTCTCTTATTATGTCATTGTCCATTATATAAACATGTTACACAACTGCTACATTAGCTTGCTTTAATGTTGGGAAACTTCTTCTTTGTATAACTATATGGAAAGACTCTCAAAGAACATAAATTATTTAGGACAACATCATGTCAGCCTAATGTCAGTTACACTTGTCATTAGTGCACACAAGCAGCAAACATCTGCCCCAAGAAATGTATACAATAAATTCAGAGTTGTTATTTAAAATGTTACAAAACATATTTACTTACATTTACATTTTTGTATTGTTATCCTCTATTTTTAGCAATGCCCTGTACCACATTCATACACTTTTCAATATCTGGGAGTAGACCATTGTCTTATACTGCATGTTGGTAAACTAATTAAATGGTTGGGGGTCAGGGGTTAAGTGTCCTGCTTAAGGCCACCTTACAGCAGTAATGAGAGACAGACAAGCACTATGTTTTCAATTTCACCATGCAGATTTTATGAGCCTGATTGGTTTGCCAGGCCAGACGCCAAGGCTGTAATCCAAAGTAATTCAATTCACTGCTGTTCTAAACAAATCATGACGAGCCTGCTTGTTCTATTTTTAAGGTTAACAGACTAACTTTTGGTATTAAGCACCTGAAGGTGGAACAGCATGCCATGGAGGTAAAAGACACAAATCAACTGATAATGATTGATTGATTGATCGATTGATAATGCACTATGGGCATGGATAGATAGATGCCTAGATGCCTTATTCTTAGATTCCTTTTCCTTACTGAACTGTTTGATTCTTGCACAAGACTATCTGATCCCTGATCCTTATACTACTTACACTTTTTGGGAAACAGTGCCTTATTTTTATTATACTGATTGTTTTTTCTTGTGTAAATTTCTTATGTGCCTTTTATATTTTTACTTTTTGGTAATTCTCTTGTGTAAGCAGCCACATTCTCACTTGCCCAGGAAACAGAATTACATGTGCATCGCATGCAACATTGCACAAGGTAATGTGGGTGTGGTGAGATGACAATAAAGCTCCTTGTATCCTTGTAATGAAACATCACTACAACTTCACAACTGAAAAAATCCCTTAAGCATCTGGGTGAAATAGTATTCTCAGATCATGCGTTTGCCTCTCCCTCTTTCTCTCTTATTTCCATGTCTGCTTTAGCATACACAATTCAGTAAAAACAAGAAAAAATGTAGTATTCCTAAGAACTAAATGTGCAAAAGCCAGGGGTGGAAAGTAACAAATTACATTTACTCTTGTTACTGTAACAAAGTCATTTTTTTCTGTACTTGTTCTTTTTTTGAGTAACTATTTTATAAAGTAAAGTAATTTTAATTACAAGTATTGTACTTCGGTATATTTTAATTGACATTTGTTAAAGAGTAAAAAAAAAAAAAAAAAAANAAAAAAAAAAAAAAAAAATGTAAAGACGTAAAAAAGCGTGGAGGAACTGCAGCGGCTGCAATAAAATAAAGCCATGGACACGATGCTAAAGATGGAGAGAACGAGCTCAGAGGACCAGAAAAGTGACAAATTAGAAGAAAACAATCCCTGCCCGCATTTAAGCGACCAGTTTTGCTTTATAAAGAAAAAAGCACACACCTACAGCATGCAGTGCAAACTTTGCTTGCTGAAAAACGGCTTATCAGAACTCAGCATCAAACCTGCATGTGGAGGTAAGCTAGCTAACTTTATCCTGTTAATTATTCATACTAGTCACTAGCTTTACTGACATCTACATCCAGAATAACGTGCTTTCACTTGTTTCTGGGTTGCAGTTTAGCTCTTTAGTTCTTAGCATTAGTATGTTTCATTGTGGGCGGTTTCAGCGTGAAATTTTTATTATTTGACTCATGAGTCAAATATTATAATGGCTAAATTGACTGCAATTATTTTTTTCCTCCCAAATGTAAAGTAATATCAATTAATATTAGAATGTTCAAAGGGATAACATGTTTTAAAAATGTAGCAAAGTCAATATTAAGTCTTTACGCGTAGAGCACTGCAGCAAAATTGTTTAGAATGTATGTATTTTTGCATTTTTTTGGTAACAATGTAACTCAGTATTTTTTACTCAGAGTACATTTGAAACAAAATAATTTTTTTTACTTTTATTTAAGCAGATTTTTACACAAGTACTTTTACTTAGGTAAAATTTCATCATAAATATTTTATTACTCTTTCCACCCCCGGCAAAAGCAGGTGTTAGTCATTAGCTGTAGTGACTGGAAAAAGTGACACAGATCTAAAACTGTCTGATCACATGATACGAACAACCCCGAATGCACTTCTCTCACATGCTGTAGGTCTTTCCCCTCTGAAAGTTTGGGCAGAGGGGAGGGAGGAGTGGGTGGATGAGTGGGTGGCTTAGTATGAGGCAGCCCGTCTGACATCACCAGAAAGAGATCCCACCCAGGGACAATATGTCAAGCTGACACAAACATAAACACACCATCTAAAGCCCAGCTTTAACCCGGTCCTCCTAGTGATCTGGCAGCCAAGAATGGAACCAATGGAAACAAATAGCTCATTCACAATAGCCTAGCATGCCTTTCTGAGATTTAGCCCTCTCTCTTATGCTCATCAATTTAATCTACTCCTCAACGTGTTTCTTGTTTTTTTTCCAAATCCCCTCTGAATGCTTTTTCTCAACAAACCTTTGGTCTTTCGGTTCCTCATGATTTGTGAGTCTCTTCGCTGCCATTATGAGGTTAATTTTTGCACCTTTTGTTTAACTCTGTCCCTCTATAAGTACAGATCTGTGTTTCCTGCTTTCGAGGTGAAAAAAAAAAGTCTATTGTTTATACATTTCTGTATTTTTCCCTGACCTCCCTAAAACAATCTGTTAAGGCTTGAGCCAACCAAAACCTCCAATGACCCTTTGTCAAAATAACAAATAAACAAGTTCTTCAATGTGAGGACGGGGTGAAGGATCCTTGTGGCGGCAGATGTGAGTACAGGACGCAAGTACAGGGAAGGAGGCTCAACACAGCAGGACACACACACAAGCTCATCAACCTGCTCATTACGGTCAAGCCTTCTCTGTCAACAGCCTTACAAAGTCAAGTGCTCTAAGTTGTGTCCTTCCCTGGTTTCTGTAAGCTTCTTAGGTAACACTGAGTCACACGCAGGACAAGAAACCTACATAATGAGAGCTTTTCCCACAGACATGTGGCCAGCGCTCAAGCTGCTTCCAGAACCAAACTTCAAACTGTATTCAATATTCACAACAGCAAAAAGCTGCAGGCAAAATGTCTGTGGATCCAAGTCCTTCAAACCAGCTGCTCAACAAACAAGCCTGTGGAAATGACAGTAATGTAATCACTGTGTAAACTTCACCTTCATCCTAGGCAAAGCCAACCAGAAAGGTTTGACTAGGAAAAATCTAAGGTGACTTGGAAATATTCCAGAGAAGATATTAGCTATATACAGAAGTACAGGAAGTGAATGTAAGACAGGTTAACCTATGCAATACATCAAGCATGTAGTCAAAGCAATGTATAAGGCATTAAGAAGCAGGAAAAACTTTAACAAGCGACTGAAAAGCAGAATGGCGTTGCTCAGCAGCACAACAATAAGAATGTGTAAAATAGATTCCGAGCTAGCAAACAAACAGATCAGCTAAACACTAAACACAACAGGTCATTCAACTCTGCAACCACCAGGTTTGTGATAATGTACAGGTTTCTGAAAAACGCCACAGAGACAATCTTGCATTTTCCCAATGATCTACACTGCAACAGGAAATAAACAAAGTAGATAATTTGCCATGGCTGCAGTGTTATGTTGTATTTGCTGGTAAGACACAATGTGCTTACACGAGTTTTAAAACCAAAAACAAAAAAAAAAAAAAAAAAAANAAAAAAAAAAAAAAAAAAACACTGGATGGTTCACAACAAGGTTTTCTTGTTCTCCAGCAAAGTATTATTGATAACTAAGAATAAACTGCAACCCTTCCGTCTTGTATGTGGTTTCACAGAGAATTCATAACACTTTATAGATCATGTTACATTTTAGCTGGATATCTGATTGTGCTACATTTAGACAAAAATATTCTCTTCATATTTAGGTCAAAACTTTGAAAGTTTAGAAGCAGTATTAACTTGCATAACCAGCAAACAATTCCAGGCATACAAAACCCAAACAAAGACAACCCTCTCCCCTTTCAAAAACCTTTCTAAGGCATGCTTTGTTTGCCTCTCCCTGCCCCTGAGGGTGTTTTCCTTTTCCTTATACAAAGACGAAGACGTAGTGTCCCTTTACAAGCTTTTGTTCTATCCTGTGATACAAAATGATAATAAGTGAACAGCACGCTCTCACCTGTATTATTTACACATAGCACACAGCAAAATGTTGCACGAGATGACAATCAAAGGCAAATATTTACCCAACCGGTCCGGTCTGATGTCCGGTCTGGTTTATGTTGAAGGTATTAAGGTTAAAAATTAACTGTGCAAGGAGCTGCTGTGGTTTCTGCAGGAGCTTCTTATGTTCAGAATGAGTTAACATAGCTAAAACCCAACTTCCTGAAGCACCATGTTCTGATTCTTCCTTTCTGAGAAACCACGAATCGATTACTTAAACAGAGTCAGCAGTGTATCCTGTATAGTATTAGGTGATAGTAAATATTACAAAGGTAAGCCTCAGTGATATACTGACCACAAAAAAAAACAAGTTGCAGTTCATTTGAAAAATTTGGCGTTATCAAAAAGACAATGTTCTGGCCCAAATGTCTAATTCATTACTTTGGTAGTACAGTGTCAAATTAGTTCATCAAAGTCGATCAGCAACCAGCATGAGATCGGCCATCTTTGTTAAAAGTATTTGGGTAACTCAAAGGTTCTTGGCATCAGTCATCACAGAGAAGAGTAAAATGTTTGGTATGTGGAGCATTTTCCAGATTAAATTCCTTCCTAAAAGCACTGAAGGTTAATGACTTCTGTAAGTCACCTTGGTTGACAGACAAAGTTACGCTTAAAGGACCATACTGGTGATCCTTTAAGCCAACTTACTGCCAACCATTTTCAAAAACATAAAACGTTATTTTATTTTTCTTGGGGTTTTTCCCCCCAAATCCCCTAAACTTTCAAAATCAAATGTTCGGGTGATATACTTACCTTAAAATGAAATGTTTTGCCACTAACAGGCATGATTGTAGAAGTCATGGTCGTTTTATTTTCCCTGTGAAAGTAGGCTTCTCCTGGGACTATATTCCCTGGCATAGATATATGTTTTCTTTCATGCAGCTTTGTGTTGGATCGGTTAAATTAAGTAACTTCAACAAAAAATAAATAAATAAAAAACAGCAATAATAACAGCATGTGGTTTGCTGTGATGGATTATTTATCTTTCAGTCAGATTTTTAGTCAGATTTTATAGCACACTTTTCACTGTTATGCAGATGACATTAAACTCTACTCTTACATTAACGTGTGTTTCTAAGTTTTAATTGCTTTTGTTTGTTTTACATAAATTATTCATTTCTTAATTTATATTTGCATTTTGTCATGTGAGATAGTTTTATTGTAATTTTGCCTTGTAAAAAACTTTGTAAGTTTTGGAAAGTTTTTGGAAAGTGATGAATAAAGTTAATTTTTTTCCCACTGCAGCTGTGCTGCGTGCAATAACAGCCAAAACTTGTTTCCTTTTAAGCCTCCAAGTTCACAGGCTTTATAATTCAATCATTTTCTGAAAGGTGCTACATAAATGAAGTTATTTGCATATCATACTTACTGCTGCACATTTAACCATTTATTGGATATAAATTATCTTTACAGTTGTGTTGAGAGATTTAAGAGCCCAAGTTTTTAATAGGAAACCAGCATTTCTGATACAACTGGTTTCACTAAGCTATAAAACAAAACCTTCTGTCAGCGTTTAAGTGTTCCAAGTGCTGCCTGCTTGTAGGAAGAAAATACTTTATTTACAGCAGGTAATAAAATAAATCATTTACATTTTAGTACTGACTGAAAGCAAATGAACTCTAGCCATAACAAATAAACAATTAAGGTCTATACGGTTGTAGACTCAGGAAATCAACATAGGTCTGGAGCCTATCATGTCATCAAATCTATATTAAAACCTACATACAGTACATAGGTAATTATAGTCTGTACAAGCATCAATTTAACTTTTTAAAACTTGGACTAGATGTAAACCTGACATCTTATCTCCAGGTTTAGGTACCTTGTGACAGCTTCCACCACTATCTGTGCGTGTCTGTACTCACAGCTGTCTTCAGCAATAGATTAGACACTGACACGCGACCCTGTACGTCAACGCTCCCACATGTGTCACGCATACACAAGCATAAACACTTCCTGGAAAAAAAAGAGACACTGCAAACCTTCTTGTGATGGCAGATATGTAATGCCAGAATAGATACAAAATCACAACGCCATTTATAAGGAATGTCAAAACACCAGCCGTGTGATAAAAGCCTGTACAAGCCATTAAGAGGATCAGTCTCAAAACTTTCACACGAGCCTGTCCAGAGCAAGACAAATGAATGAAATCGAAAAATTAAATACTGAGTTTTTTTCCTCAAGTGTGTTTCCCAGTGTTCCTACTCAAATAATGGCCTTGACTGAGTAAAGTGTATGTGAAACAAAAGCAAAGGCAAGAAAGTTTGATCATTTCTCTGTTAGCCATAATGAATAACTACGTGTTCCAAAACATACATAATTACAGGCATTGTGGAGGGAATATTACATCTCTAATTTTGTGAGATAATCAATCTACAGTGTGTAATTTACGATAATCATTTTCACATACCAAATAGTAGGCTATAAAGTTACTTTTGTTTTCTCAGTGGGTGGTAACTTGAAACGTTTGCTGGGCTGCGTGAATAAGTGCATGACTGATTGTGTTTATTTTCTTTCCATTATGCATGCATTTATTAGACAAACTAATGTAAAACTAGCCAGCACAGACAAAACCGGTACCACATTTTCCAAGATCACTTCACCTGTTTAACATCTCTTCATTCAGGAGGTTCATCATCGCTTTAAACAAATAACTCAGAGGACACCAATGTGTATTTATGCCGATGGTGTTTACATGACGTTTGAAAAAAATCTATTTCCTGTGTTAGCCGGAGTAGAATTGAACTTTTAATGTGCATGTAAACATACTGGTATTTAAGCCTATTCCTTGATACCCTTTACATCTCTAAATTAAAAAAAAAAACAGTAACTTAATGGTGGAGGAGGCAACACTTTCCTCAAACATGAAATTATGAAATCATCTTGATTAATGGCACATTACGTGACATTAACATCAGAACAAGCAAGAAGTGACAAAATACATTATTTGACAAACCAGATTCCAAACATGCTGCATCACAGTGACTTTAGCAACAAGGTTACCGCAATACAATGTTACAGTCCAAAGAGTTCCGTTTGATAGAGCGAGATGTTCATCGGCCAAGGGCGAAGGATGAGGCGTGTCATAAAGCGTGCGCGGCTGTGATGGAAATCTTTAGAGAACAGAGCTGAAAGGAACAACAGCCGCTGTGCTAGTAGGTGCTTTCTACTAATGAGAAAACCACCTGTGGCTTCACGAGTCACTGATTAACGTGTCACGTCTCACAGACCCAGAGGACCAAACACGCAGCACACCTCATTTCCTCTTTTCAACTGTATATGCAATAGAAACACTGAAAATTATGTTTAAGTTAGCACACGGCAGGACTTGTTGTGACCGGGCAGTAATTAGCGTCCAGCATCATTTTGCGTATCAACTATCTAAACTGCAAAAGACTCTATCAACAAGGCGAACAGGTTAAATAGCTGCAGTTATTTGGCATTTTGGTGTAAGCATGTAAATGTGATTAAAAAAAGAAAATCAGTGGAATTCTTATCTAAATCATCCCTAAAAACAGGCTAAGTTACTGGCAGAACTGATAGCATATCATCAAATTTATTGGTTTTGTGCATGTTAATAAGAAATTACATGCCTTTATGGGACTCAAAGTGAGTGTGATAAGAGTGCGAACAAGAACTCATTAGGAGTTAAAGTGTTCACAGGGCAAAGAAGTATGTCTTAGGAGTGTGTGTCTTAGGATGCACACAATAGCCATAAGAACGCAGATCGCCACCCAGTGTAGCGTTTAATGAAGCCCACAAGGCACAGCTCCAAAAGAAAATTCAGCTACTCCCATTCTTCAACGAGAGAAAAAAATCCTTCACGATCAGATTTCTCCTTGTTCATCCTCTCCCATATGGCGTCACATTCAGCCTAAAAAGTCCAGTACTTGTCAGGCACTACGTCATATTGATGTGCCCTAAAGTGAAGATGTCCTCATTTTATATTGAACGGACACAGAAAACCATGAGAAACTGGTGTAACGTCAGTGGAATGCAGAGCAAGAGCGAGAGAGAAGTCAGTTACTCGAAACAAGTCAGGACAGGGGGACACCAGGCTCAGGTGTACACAGGTTGCACAAGACAATGGCAAGAAATAAAAGAGGTGGGCCTTTTCAGGGGTAACATTGCAAAACCTAAAATTCCTCGCCTAATACTCCCCATGCCCATGAACATTTCTATTCAGCTGCCTCTGTTTCTCATAAAACTCCACCGTATCACCTAACCTTAAATACACATTATTGCCCAGCTTAATGTAGCCCAGCCAAACTCATTATCTTCATCATCCATTCAAACATAAAGCCAAATAAGATCATACTAAGCTAGGTTAAACACTGTCCTGTTTGAGCTTGAGCTTATCTTGTATTAATTATTTTCTGATATACACAAAGTAGGCTGCATCAGAGAGCCACTAGCCTAGATTTCTAAAAAGCAGTTGTAGGCCACAAGAAAGTGGGGCATCATGTGATCAGCGGTACGACACCCATGTGTTTCTAATTATGGGAGAAACAACACTGAAGCCCTCACACGTTTGTTTCTCTACCAACAAACTTATCTGTGATAGAGATAAAATGATCAAGAGCTATTGCATGGCAGTAACTTTGTTACATATATGGTAGTATAAAAACAAAAGCATCAGGTAATATTATTACAAGGAGCTTGAGTATCAAGGCCCCAGTACACTCAAAGAACACAAACACATATTGCAAATGTGTGCTTTGCGGTTTTAGACCATCATAAGAAAGTTTTTCCAAATAAGATTTCTAAAGCTGTTGTAACCTTGTTGAGGTAAACAGTTTAGGAAGACAAAAGAAGAACAAACTGAAGTGCTAAATTTAGCAGTGCCATTTGACCAGTTGAAGATATATGGCCAAAAAAGAACACTATGCAGTATTCTCTAGGAAGTTCCTGGACAGTCTCCAAATATAGAAGTCAGGCTGTACAACAGGTCATGGAACATTTTTCTGCCATAGTAATGATAATATCACAGTGATATATTACCCAGGTACTAAAAATACTAATATTTCAGCTCCTCAGCCTGCTGCACAAGAATCCGACTACTTCTAAGAATGTCAATTATTGCATCCAGTGACTTTGGTATGTTTGTCCAGATCATTAAAACACTTGAACTCACAAGCTCATGGTTCATACCACCATAAAAACTGCTGCTGCTTTCTTTCCTAGAGTTTCCAATATATTAGTTATTTCATTGACTGTAACATCTGCTGATCCACAAGCAACAAATGTTAAAAGAGTGAAATGAAAATGTCATTCCCAGGGCAAAGGAGGTTGATGATCCAAGCCCGTGTGTGTGTCAGTGTGTTTGGTTGACAGCTGGGACAGTTTTCTTAGTCTAAATCACAGAAAACTCATTGTTTCTACTGAAACACAAACAACACTGACTTTCCTTGTCAGATGCATCAGTTGCTTGCTCATAGTGGGACATGCTTGCTTTGGCAATGAGGCTCTCTGTGCAACTGGACTGAATCCGCTGACAACAATAAACCTCATTGACTCACATTAACATTTTCCCCGCTGACACTCGACGTGGTCACAATCCGTCTATGTCTGCGCAAAGCTGCTTCCTCACCAACTACAGACAAAACAGATTTTGCCTTGCTTACTTCGATCGCTATCTGCTCATCTAGCTATCTACCTGAGATATTTTCATTATCAATTTATATATCAGTGATTAATTCAACGATTCATCTTTTTTTGCTCTAGATTCATTGATTTAAGTCCTTTATCATCCTAGTCTGCTCAGTGTGAGGATTTCATTGGTTTTCGTTTTGTCTTTCAGAAATGTTGGTTGGTTGGACTAAAGAAGCAATTTGAAGATGTCACCTTGGGTTCTAGCATTTGTGATATTATTGTCAGCATATTTTGGGCATTTCATAGATTAAACAGTTCAATACTGAAAATAGTCACTAGTTCCGGCCCTCTATGTGACAGCCTTTCAGGCAGTGGTAATGTAGCCTTAGTAAATCTATTATTAGAAGCTCCATACAGGACAGCTGTCTTTTTCCAAAGACACAACTGTTCACACACATTTTTGTAGGAGTTTGGATCCTCTTCCCCAAAGTGGGCAGGGACATAGTTATAACACATGTCAGAAAACAGGGATTAAAGGAGGGATCCGCTATTTTTACTCTATTCAGGAACACTATCAAGTGAAAAAGTGTGGGAAAGTATTTGGTGTTGGAGCGATTCATGTGCAAAGTCAGAGAATATGATCCTTATGACACCATAAAGGTTAGTACTGAAGACTGATAAAGTGAAGCCACTTCTCCGTGACGTTTGGGGCATGAATTGGCCAAAAAGCTCTAGGAGTGGCCACAAAAGCCTTTATACGGTTGTTCTCACATGCTGCATAGTGCAGGGTTCCCCAATTAGTTTTTCCCAAGGGCCAAATTATGTCAAGCATGCCAAGCCAAGGGCCAA